>CM021106.1:561463711-561489772 GCA_007115665.2 Sequoiadendron giganteum
GACCTGATAGAGGGAGAGGGGATAGGAGGGAGAGTCTTGAGAGAGAGAGGGATGGAGTGGGAGAGAGATAGAGGGTAAAGAGTAGAGGGTTTAAGGGTTAAGGGGAGAGGGGAGAGAGATAGAGGAAGTGATTGAGAGAGAGGGAGGGAGTGGGAGAGAGATAAAGGGTAGAGGGTTAATGGTAGAGGGTAGAGGGTTAAGGGTAGAGGGGAGAGAGACAGGAGTGAGTGAGAGATACCCAAGAGAGGAGAGGGGTAGGAGGAGAGACTTGAGAGAGAGAGAGGGAGGGAGGAGTGGAGAGAGATAGGAGGTGAGGGTAGAGAGTTTAAGGTTTAGGTTTAAGGGTTAAGGCCTAGGTTTAGGGTTAAGGGTAGAGGGGAGAGATAGAGGGAGTGAGTAAGAGAGAGAGACTTGATAGAGGGAGAGGGGATAGGAGGGAGAGTCTTGAGAGAGAGAGAGAGGGAGGGAGTGGGAGAGAGATAAAGGGTAGAGGGTAGAGGGTTTAAGGGTTAAGGGTATAGGGGAGAGACATAGGAGTGAGTGAGTGAGAGAGACCTAAGAGAGGGAGAGGGGGTAAGAGGGAGAGACTTGAGAGAGAGAAAGAGAGAGAGGGAGTGGGAGAGAGATAAAGGGTGGAGGGTTAATGGTAGAGGGTAGAGGGTTTAAGGGTTAATGGTTTAGGGTTTAAGGTTAAGGGTAGAGGGGAGATAGATTGAGAGAGAGAGAGAGAAAGGGTAGATAGTGAACCAAAAATTTTGTGGGAAATCTGGGTGCTCCCCCAAGGGCTCCTAGGGTTTTTCACCTAGAGCTAGAGAGAGGTCTCTTTCATGCTCCAAGGAATTTGTGGGTTCATTCAAGATTAGGGGTTTGATATGTGATGTGTGTGTGATGTGAAATGTGTTTTAAGTGTTGTAAACTAATGAAATAAACTAACCATGAAATGTAAACTAATGTAATGCAAATGTATTAACAATACTATGTAGAATATCTTAAGAATGACCTAAAATGCATGCAAACTGTGATGGAATTGAAGGAGGCAAAAGTGGTGCACTTGGAAACTGAAGGTTGATGAAGAGGAGCTCTGGAATCTTCCAGATTCTACTATTAATGCTGATTGAGACACTTACGCCAAGTTGGGCGACTTAGTCCTACTTCAGGGAAACTTTTCTAAAACCAGTTTCGGGGAAATGAGTGTCCAAATTTGTAGATATCACTTTTCAGGCCTGGAAATGGGACTAATTCACCAATGATGGTTACTTAGTCCACCAAGTGCTTTCAGGAATCTCGAGACTGGAATCTGTAGCTACCCACTTGTACTTTTATTTCTGAAAGAGACCAGTGTCTAAATCTTCAGATATTGACCTGCAAGTTGTCTTCAAGCTCATTTTTAGGGTTTGTTGACTTGAGATGATATGGATGGAATGATGACACCTTTTGACACCTTGCTCTTTGACTAATCTACATAAAAATTTTGCAAAACACACATGCAAAGAGGGGAAAAGGGTTAGGGTTAGAGAATAGGGGTTTTCCTTAGTCAAACCCCATTTTGGTAATCAAACCCTAAATAATGAAATAAAATGTAAAGGGAAAGATGATTGGATAACATGCAAGTACAACAACTCACCAAACCCTTGTTGAAGAATTATGAAGATATGCAAGTGATTAGCTCCAATGGATGTTGCTTAATGTGCTTAGTGCTTGAATGCTTGATGCTTGCTTGAGAAGATAGATTGCTTGATCATGAGAGAGTGAATAGTTAAGAGATGCAAGAGATGTAAAATGAGGAGAAAATCCCTTATTTATACATGTTATACACTAATTCCACAAAAATAACATATCACAGGCTGAACTTAGGGTTTAGGAGATAAAATCCCGCCAGAAATTAAGATTAAATTCAATTTTTATGCCAAATGGGACTAAGTCGCCCAAGCTGGCAACTTAGTCCACTTAGAAATTTTCAAGTGGTTGTCAGGAATTAAAAGGTGATTAATGATGTTTGTTGGGATTCTCTTTCAAAACACACTTAAGTGGGACCTATAAGTGCATTAAGGGGTCATTATGTCATAAGAAAGGGTTGATTTATTGATGACAAGCCTAGGAAAGTGCGAGAGTTGGTTACAACACTTTGGAATAAGGCTTGAAAGGGGGTTATTTGGATGAATTATTGTAGAAAAGTCCTAGAAAAGTGAGGAAATGTGCTACAACACTTCACAACACCTTTGTAAGACAACATTAGGTTTTTGTTGATTTGCAAGGGTTCAAGGCTTAATGTGAATGTGTTGGCCACATTACAACATTAAATCTAAGCAAAATTAGGTCAAAATCCATAGGAAAACACCCAAATGAGTGAAAAGTGTCAAGGCTACACTTTTTTGTGACACATTTAGCCCCCACTTTAGTGAGAGGATGAACTTGCTTCAAATTGACACTAAAGTAGCCAATACATGCATATCGAGAGGGACCCAAATGTACTCATGCTAGTGAGATGAGACAACTATAATCAAGGGGTGTGATCAAGCCCCCAGGATCAAAATTTCATGGAAAACCAAACATCAATACAAAAGATCACACAAGGAATTGATGTGAACAAGTGAAGAGAGAGGGAGACTTAGATCAAGCTTCGATTGTTTGTCTAGCTAGTTGTGGATCAGATCTAGGTTGTTTATCTGAAAATATGTTTACTCACTCTAGGGTGATGAAACTTTCGGTTTTCCACTAGGTGAGAAGGCCCAAAAAGGTGAGAAACATACACTCATGGCTGGTATGCACTCACACATACATGTGGCTATGGGGAAAGTCGTGCCGCTAGTTGGGCTTCCCGCTTAACCATACCAAAGTTATACCTCCTGATAACTTTGATAAGGTGCCACAAAAGACAAGGGTTTTCATGCTTCATGAGACAAAGAAAGCTTCGTATGCTTGGAACTCATGAACAAGTGCAAGATGGCACCACAGGCATGCAAGTTGTGTTATGCAAGGTGGCCATATATGTAAAGTGTGAAATGCAACATGTAAAATGAAAAATGTAAAATGAAAAAGGGGATGTTCAAAGGATTCTTGCTTAGTTCATGCAAGGTTTTTGACTTAGGGAACATTGTGTCAAAGTTCTCCAAGAGAAGACCAATCAAAGAATAGAAAATTCATAGCTTAGGGGATGCATTGTGTCGCATCAGGCCATTAAGAGGAATGTAATATGCTGAGATATATCACTTTCATGAGGAGAATTACACCCAATGTCATCCACAAAGTGATAAACAAATCATATGAAGTAGTAAGGTTGCACTAAGAATCAAGAAAAATGCAAAATGCAAAAAGAAATAATGCTAGTGTATGCCCCCACTTTAAAGGAATTACTACATAGTGTTCTGTGAGAAATTACTTTAAAGTAGCAAAATGAAGGATGCAAAAAGAGAACAAGGACATGAGAGCCAACTTGGAAAGCTCTATGCCAAGTGATTTGTTTCCAAGTAAGGCTACGCCATGCAAAAGAAAAAAAGAAAGGGAAAGGGGTTTCCCCCAAAATGAAAAACACCAAACACGTAAGAGATCTATGGATTTGGAGTCAGTGTATTCATTGCTGCAATGATTGTGTAGAGAGCTCAGAAGTGTCATCATTCCCCCAAATACATAGAACCAAAAGAAGGTCACAAAGAGAGCGAAATCAAAGAAAAAGAAAGAGTCATTTTGGGTCAACATGAAAGGGATATTGTTGTCTCAATGCTTTGCATCATCCCCAAAAGGACAACAAAAGAAAAAGGAAAAGATGAAGGAAAAGTGTCCTTTTGGGTCAACATGAAAGGCACATTTCTATCTCAATGCTTTGCATCATCCCCAAAAGAAATAAAAAAGGAAAAGGAAAGGAAAGAAAGTCATTTTGGGTCAACATGAAGGAGACATTGTAGTCTCAATGCCTTGCATCATCCCCAAAAGGACAACAAAAGAAAAAGGAAAAGATGAAGGAAAAGAGTCCTTTTGGGTCAACATGAAAGGGACATTGTTGTCTCAATTCCTTGCATCATCTGCAAAAGGAAAGGAAAGAAAGTCCTTTTGGGTCAACATGAAGGAGACATTGTAGTCTCAATGCCTTGCATCATCCCCAAAAGGAAGGCAAAAAGCCAAAGTGAAAAGAAAAAGTCACAACATATAGAAGAATGAAGAGACAAATAGTAGAATGCCACAAAGAGAGAGGACAACAAAAAGACCAGTATTGGGATCATGTTACACACAAACAAATGCATAAAAGAAAAAGAAAGAGACTAGTAAGGTGAATTCTCATCAACCATCGAGCAAGTCATCCGCCTCCCAGTCTTGTTCATTGTAAAGTGTGGGTGGGCGATTGGCTAGAGGGACAACAACAATTACAGAACTAGCATCAAGATCAATGCTCATCCTAGGAGAGTTTTCATGCTCTCATGGAAGAAGAGAACAATGTGTTCAAGTTTTTATGTACCTCTTTATCTATTTTAGAAATCTCCTCATCATCATCATCCAAATTAATGACAATAGGAGGGTGAATGACAATGTTAGTTGAGGCATGTAATGGTGCTTGTGATGGAGGTATAGGATCATGTTGCGGTGGTGGGGGAGGAGGGTCGTCATGCATTGCTTTTGACAAGTGTGGATTATGATTTTTGTGATTTACTTCGGCACGAGACTTGCGAGAAAGAGCACGATGGCGACGTCTTCGCTCCCTAGCTCCTCTGTTTTGTTTTATTCTATTATCAAGTTGAATTTGGGAAGGAGTGAATTGATCAATCATAGGTTTCTTGTCACCCCTAGGGGAGAAACAAAAGTAACCATAGGTTGTTCGACCACTTTCTCTTTTTCTTTATAAACTTGTTTTATGCGAGGAGGTAGAATGGAATTATTGTCATGATCTCTAGGCCTCTTGGACGATGTAGAGAAAGTTTTAGGTGTTGTCTAGTTAGGCAGATCTGATTCGGGTTGTAGCATAGTTTCCTTAAGGATGAGAGTCTCAGAGGTAGATGGGGACATGTTGAGAAGAGATAATTTTGAGAGTTTCTTAGCTTTTAATTTTTGATAAGCGATAAAAAAAAAATCTCTTTGGGGGGTGATGGGTTCTATGGGCTCAGGTCAAAAGGCTTCTAAGGAAAAATTTCCTTTGGAAGATAAAGTGTTAAGTCCACTATGGTGGATGGTGAATATATAATTTTCAAAGGGAAACTTCAAGCATTTGTGAAGAATCAAGGGAACAAACCTCATTGAGTGAAGCCATGGGTGGCCTAGCCGCAAATGAAACTGGTCCGACTATGGGAGATAGAGAATGTAACATCCAATGTATTGGGTCCTATCTATAATCGAAGGGCGATCGATCCAATTGTAGGGCAAGCAAAACCATTGTGTATTTTAATCTATGCTTTAGGTTTATCATAAACATCTTGATAAAGATCATGCAATACCAAAAATTCTTCCGTGATCACATTCTCTCCACAGGTGGGATCTATAAGTATCCCATTAGTGGGTTTTTCACAGATTCGATCGACTATGTAGAGAGGACCATTAGGGAGATTTTTTAGTATGTATTGAGGGGAAAAATTAATATCAAGAGATGTTCTAGGTTGGCCCTTATGAGGGATAACATCTATTGTGCCTACCATTTCATCCATAGGCTTGACATGGGTCACATGTGGAAGAAGATCAGAATGTTCATCATTTGTATCAACATTCATAGCATCATTCTGTGGAGTTTCACTAGCTTTGACAAATGAAATATTATGTTTAGGCATAGGACTAGTGAAATTTTTGATTGGGATGGGCGAAAAACTTATTTCCTTTATCATTAACACTAGCAATAGATTACCCGAATCAATGAGGTCTTGAACAAGGTGCTTAAGACGCTTACATTGTTCAGTGTCATGTCCATTTTGTCTATGAAAGTGATAATACAAGTTGGAGTTAAAGGATGGGGGTAAAGGCTTATTAGGATCAAGTGCATGGACAACAGGTAAGGTAATCATTTGTTGCTGTAAAAGTTGGGTCATTGTATTATGGAGGGTATCAGGAAAAGGTGTGAAGTTTCATTTCGGATCTCTAGAACTGAAAGGCACCATGGTCTTAACAACTGCTATTTGATTATTGACAGGTGGAGAAGTTGCTTGAGGAGGGTTAAATTGTAAAAATCCTTTATTTTTCTTTCAAAATGGCTGAGGATTGGTTTGGTTGGTTGTGTCGGATTTCTTAGTTCAGCTAGAAGTGGATCGTGTATCACGACTACTACTCAAATTGTGATAATCACAAAGCACTGTGCATAAATGCAGGAAGGAAGGGAATTTCATCATGGTGAGTTTGTCTTGAAGGTGTGTTAGAAATTTTTCAATAAAGATCTTTTGAAGATGTGTATTGAGGATCTTGACATCAATTCAGGAATAAAGCGAATGATAATGTGAGATAAAATCTATTATCTTTTCATCATTGTTTTGCTTACATCTTATCAAATCGACCAAGGTCTTTTTGGGAGTTATGTGCACTTGGAAATAGTTGATAAAGGCATCAAAAAATTTATTGAATGAACGAATTAAATTATTCGAAAAAGAAGAAAACCAATCTAAGGTAGCGTCTTTTAAGGTCCTAGGAAATAGTTTAGCTAAAAATTTATCATCGAGAGCTAAATCACTACATAGAGCAGTGTAAGCATTAACATGGTTAGAAGGATCACCCTTCCCTCCATATTTATCAAATTTAGGTATTTCTATTCTTTGTGGCATCAGAGTTTGCAAGATTTCTAAGGATAAAGGATTGGTGCAGACATAGTATGTGGGTGAACCATTCTAGTTTTGGTTCATGGTAGAAAGTTGTTGTTGCATGGATGAGACGGTGTGGAAAAGTTGGGTTATGAGAGGATTGATATAAGTGGTGTTAGGTGGAAGAGAAAGTGGTGAGGAGGTGAATGTAGTGGTAGGGCAAGTAAATGGAATACTAATGGATGGTATGGTGGAGGAAGATAAAGCATGTGATGCCACAAAGGAGGTAGGAATACTAGTAGGAATACCAAGGGAAGGAATCACATTGCTAATTGGATGTATTGTAGTCATAACATTAGGGGAAGAATAGGTAGGTATGGAGACTACTGTTGAGGGAGGAGGAGTTTGAGGTCCTCCCTGGCTAACCATAGGGGTGGCTAGTTGAGAGAACCTAGATGTGGAAGGAACATGTTTTTGATATATCTCCACTATTTTCTTCACAACATCTAGTCCATTATCACTGTCAAGCATACGGTGAATGTTTTCTATGGTGGGAATAGCTGTGGCAGAAATGTTCTCAAAGTTTACTTGATGTTGAAGGTTGGCTGAGTCTGCATGAATGTGAAATATCTTTTCGTGTGGGAAATCATCATGTTTAGGCTCAATATTCATGTTTCCTAAATGTAAAGAGTTACTAAGGGTAGTTTCTAAGCCTAGTGTACTAGTTGCAATACTAGGAGTGGAAGTTTCAGATAACCCAAGATCTACAACAAGTGTGTTGTCACAAGATTCCATGAGTCTCAAACTTCTTCTCACAAAGTATTAGCAATAGGACACCAAACACTCATGTAAAGGTTTCTAAATGCAGGGTGGGTGCAAATGCAATGCAATCAAAGAACACTAAAATGCTTATAACTAAAATTCTAGAAAACAATACAGAAATGCAAAAATAGAAAACAAAAGTGCAAAAAAAGCTCTGAAAATGCTAGAAATTACAGTGTAAAATATGTAGGTGGACTAAGTCGCCCAATGTGGCGAATTATTCCCAACAGTGATATTTTTGACACTTTTTAATAGTTTTGAATGATTTTTATGATTTTTAAGATTTTCTAGTGCAAAAACAAAATGAAAAATGTAGTATTTGTTTGATTTTTCAATGAAAATGCAATACAAAGTGCAAGATAACATGAAATTTTCACTAATGTACTTTTAAAAACCCTAGAATGCAAGACAATGCAAAACCCTAATGCAATGCAAGATTTTCCTAGAATGAAAATGCAAAATTAAAAGTGAAAAAGAAGTGTTCTAAGGACGGGTTCACAAAATGAACCACAAATTTTGTGGGAAAGAGGTGCTCCCCCAAGGGCTCCTAGGGTTTTTCGCCTAGGAGCTAGAGAGAGGCCTCTTTAACGCTCCAAGGAATTTGTGGGTTCATTCAAGATTAGGGGTTTGATATGTGATGTGTGTGTGATGTGAAATGTGTTTAAGTGCTATAAACTAATGAAACAAAATAACCATGAAATGTAAACTAATGTAATGCAAATGTATTAAATATACTATGTAGAATGTCCTAAGAATGACCTAAAATGCATGCAAACTGTGACAAAAATGAAGGAGGCAGAAGTGGTGCACCTGGAAATTGAAGGTTGATGAAGAGGAGCTCTGGAATCTTCCAGATTCTACTGTTGATTCTGATTGGGACACATACACCAAGTTGGATGACTTAGTCCTTCTTCAAGGAAACTTTGTTAGAATCAGTTTCGGGGAAATGGGTGTCCAATTATGTAGATATCACTTTTCAGGCCTGACTGTGGGACTAATTCACCAATGATGGTGACTTAGTCCACTTGGTGCTTTCAGGAATCTCTAGACTGGAATCTATAGCTACCCACTGTACTTCTGTTTTTGACAGAGACCCGTGTCTGAATCTTCAGATATTGACCTGCAAGTTTTCTTCAAGCTCCTTTTTAGGGTTTGTTGACTTGGGATGATGTGGATGGAATGATGACACCTTTTGACACCTTTCTCTTTGACTAATCTGCATACAAAGTCTGCAAAACACACATGCAAAGAGGGGAAAAGGGTTAGGGTTAGAGAATAGGGGTTTGCCTTAGTCAAACCCCATTTTGGTAATCAAACCCTAAATAATGAAATGAAATATAAAGGGAAAGATGATTGAATAACATGCAAGTACAACAACTCACCAAACCCTTTTTGAAGAAGTTTGAAGATATGCAAGTGATCAACTCCAATGGATGTTGCTTGATGTGCTTAGTGCTTGAATGCTTGATGCTTGCTTGAGAAGATAGATTGCTTGATCATGAGAGAGTGAATACTTAAGAGATGCAAGAGATGTAAAATGAGGAGAAAAACCATTATTTATACATGTTATTCCCTAATACCCTGAAAATAACACATCACAGGACGACCTTAGGGTTTAGGAGACAAAATCTCGCCAGAAATTAAGATTAAATTCAGTTTTTATGCCAAATGGGACTAAGTCCCCCAAGCTGGTGGCTTAGTCCACTTGGACAATTTCAATTAGTTGTCGAGAATTAAAAGGTGATTAATATGTTTTCCAGAATTATCTTCTGAAACACACTTAAGTGGGACCTATAAGTGCATTAAGGGGTCATTATGTCATAAGAAAGGGTTGATTTATTGATGAAAAGCCTAGTAAAGTGTGAGAGTTGGTTACAACACCTTACAAAAATTTGGAATAAGGCTTGAAAGGGGGTTATTTGGATGAATTATTGTAGAAAAGTCCTAGAAAATTGAGGAAATGTGTTAAAACACTTTACAACACCTTTGTAAGATAACACTAGGTTTTTGTTGATTTGCAAGCATTCAAGGCTTAATGTGAATGTGTTGGCCAAATTACAAGATTAAATCTAAGAAAAATCAGGTCAAAATCCATAAGAAAAGGCCCAAATGAGTGAAAAGTGTCAAGGCTATAATTTTTTGCGACACAGGTAGAGAGGGAGAGGGGAGAGATAGGGAGATGAGAGATAGAAAGATGAGGGAGGGATAGATATGTCGGTAGAGAGTTGAGATAGAGACAAAGTAGAGAGGGAAGGAGAGAGGGGAAGGGAGGGAGAAGCTAGAGAGATGAGGAAGGTGGAGAGATTAAGAGAGGGAAGGAGGGAGAGAGGGAGAGAGAGAATGAGGTATAGAGTGATAGGTAGGTAGATAGAAGTAGAGAGGGAAGGAGAGATGGACAGAGAGGTAGGTATGGAGAGGTAGGTAGAGAGAGGGAGGGGAGATATAGAGAAGTAGAGAGGGAAGGAGAGATGGATGGAGAGGTAGGGATAGAGGGAGAGATAGGATTTAGAGAGAGAGGTGAGAGAGAGAAATAGAGAGAGAGGTAGGTAAGGAGAGGGAGGGGGAGATATAAAGAAGTAGAAAGGGGAGGAGAGATGGAAGAAGATTTAGGGAGGGATGGAGAGAGAGGTGAGATAGAGAGAGAGAGAGGAGGGAGGGAGGGATATTTAGGGAGTGAGAGGTGAGATAGAGAGAAAGAAAGTAAAGAGGGAAGGGGGAGAGAGATAGAGGTGATAGAGAGAAGTAGAGACATAAGGAGGAAGGTAGAGAGATTGAGAGAGGGAAAGAGAGATGGAGAGAGAAATATGTATATAGGGGTAAGTTAGATAGAGAGATGTAGAGTGAAGTTTGGTGGAAGGAAGATAGAGAGGAGGGAGGGATAGGTAAAGATGGATTGTTGAGATAGATACAAGGAGAGAGAGAGGTATGTAGATATAAGATGATGAGAGATAGAAAGAGGGAGAGGGAGAGAGGAAAAATAGAAAGAGGGGGAGGGAGGGAGAGATAGAGAGAGTAGAGAGGGAAGGAGAGAGATAGAGAGAGGTGATAGAGAGAGAAGTAGAGAGGGAAGAAGGTGGAGATATCGAGATAGAGGAGGCAAGGAGGGAGAGAGAAATAGGTATAGAGGGACAACTAGGTAGAGAGTGGATATGAAAGGAGAGATAGAGGGAGAGGTAGGGATGGAGAGAGAGGTGAGATAAAAATAGAGAGAGGTAGGTAGATAAAGGGAGGAGGTGATAAAGATAAGTATATAGAGAAGGAGAGAGGGAGGAAGAGGTAGGGAGGGAGAGAGAGGTGGGAGAGATAAGAGAGAGGAGGGAGGGATAGGTAGGGAGAGAGGTGAGATAGAGAGAAAGAGATAAAGAGGGAAGGGGAGAGAGAGAAGTGAGATAGGTGATAGAGATGTGTGATGGAGAGAGAAGTGGTAAGGAGGAAGGAGAGGAGAGGTAAGGAAGGGGAAGAGAGAAAGAGGTATAGAGGGATAGGTTAGATAGAAAGAAGTAGAGAGCAAAGGTGGGTGAAAGGAAGAGAGAGAGGGGGAGAGAGAGAGGGGGAGAAAGAGAGGTGAAATAGAGAGAGTAGAAAGGGAAGGAGATAGAGGGGAGAGAGAAAACAGAGAGGGAGGTGGGAAGGAGAGAGAGAGATTGAGAGAACTACAGAGGGAAGGATAGAGAGAATGGCAAGATAGAGGGTAGAGAGGGAAGGAAAGAGAGAGGGAAGAAGAGAGTGAGAGAGAAAGAGGGGAGAGAGAGGGGAGGGAGGGAGGTAGGGATAAAGAGAGGTAATATAGAGAGTAGGAAGATATATACATATATATATATATATATATATATAGAGAGAGAGAGAGAGAGAGAGAGCATATAGAGAAATGTAGATAGGGAAGGAGGGAGGGAGGGAGGGAGGGAGAAAGATATTAGAGAGGGAAGGAGATAGATATTAGAGAGGGAAGGAGAGAGATGGACATGTAAAGATTTAGTTCTTGAGCTCAAGGGAGAGAGTGTCAGATAAAGGGATGGAGATAGTAAGAGAGAGAGAGGTCTAGAGAATAAGAGATGAAAATGAGTGAAATAGAGAGAGAAAGATGAAATTTGACATCCTGATAACTAAAATTTGACTAAGTTTGATTTTTTTAAAATCTTCCAAAAACTAGAATTTGCATTATAACTCTTAGAGATCTGAAACCACTCTCAAACATCTTGAAACTATATACATGAAATATAACTTAAAGTATAAGAAAGAGAAAAGGAAAGAGTTTAGAAAAATGCATTCCAAAAGTCATGAATGACATTTGGCAAGCGCCAAATTTGGCGCTCGCCAAATGGGTTGCATTGGGAAATACCAACCCAATTGGTTGGATTTTGCATTGGGCATTTGATCCAAAGGTTTGGACAACCATTTCATGCAAAAGACATGATTTTTTGAAAGGGTAACAAAATTCCTCATATTTATGTTTGTGCTCACTATCACGTTTTCACATCTTTCAATGCAAGTTTATAAAAAAACCGTGATGGTGTTAACCTCTCTCTTAGCTATCTAAATATATAATCATTTTTTCAGTTTGATTCAGTTCAGGTTTTGATCCATAACTTCTCTTGTAAATGCCTACATTTTTGGTCAAAAACCAACATGTGCTAGTTTTAGGATAGATTTTTACTCATTCATAGAAATGTGAAGAAATCACATTTTTTAAAACTAGACTCCATTCTACACATGATGCATTTTTATTTATTTTTGATTAGTTTTCAAAAAATTTAGGGGGAGCACGCTCAAATTTCAGCTTTTTAGGATGTTTCCACTTTGAAAATTCATAAAATATTATATATTCATTAGAAAAATTATCCGAAAGAATGAGGATAAACTAGATGGTGTTAGCTAATTTCTAACCATTTGGATTTTTGAAATTCTAAAAAAAATTTAGTCAAAAAGGGGGGGCCCTTAGACGCTATGCTATTTTTTTGATAAAAATAGGACTTGTTTTTCCCCCCCTCCTTTTGAGACCCTTAATCTTTATTGATTTCAAAAAGAATTAGTAGCTTAGGAACTAGAATCAATGCACTTCAACTCTTGTTCTCACTGCATCTTGAAATTTTGAAAGTAACTATCTTCATTTTCTCGTGCCAATCATATTTTGTTGATTTCAAAAAAAAAAAGTGGCATCTTAAGAGACAAAATTGTGTCACAGATCCATGCACTTACCCCACACACACACCAGCATATAGATAAATTCTCACCAAAGAATGTAGGAACCTAACTTTACTTTAAAGATCCACCGGGAACACCTAAATCTAAAGGTAGTCTTAGTTTGATCCCAAGGCTTGGGAATGTCAAGTCTTAACACACTAGGTTCACTTAGGGTTCGTTATGTAAATTTTTGTTAATCACGAGGGGTCTATGATTTCTTAGGTTAACTAGCATCCAAAGGATCATAACATAAGCTCAGATTGATTACACTTGTGTTACTTCACAACTTCATGAAAAAAACTAAAGATTTGCAATAATATTTCATGAATTCAAATTATTTACACATATTCAACAAATTTAGCATACATCATTATGTGAATTCATGGAAATGAAATATTTATAATAATACTCCATGCATTTATCATTTTTGAAACATTTAACATCTATTCTAAAACAAAGCATTAAAATCCTAAAATTTAAAGATTTTCCCAGTTATTATCCACACATACCCCAAGAAACAAACTAAATCAAAGAAAACCACTCTATACTTCACCAGATTGCTTCATAGTTAGACATAGAATGATGCAAGAAGTTTAAAGAAATATGTGATCATTTGTCATTGGATAGTTTCAGTATGCACCCAAATTTGGTGCGTGCTTTTTTGATAGGAACAAACAATCAACTACGTATGATTTTGTACCAGGAAATAGATTTAAATTGGCTTTGATATTGATTAGCTTCAATTGGAACACACAAGCTTGTAATCTGGAATGAAACAAAAAAAAAGGAAAAAGAAATAAAATTAGCAAGAGTTTTAGATCTTTGAAATTCCACAAATTATGAACTTAACTAAAAAAGAAACAACTCTTGGTCTTTTATAAGAACAAAGCAACTAAGGAATTCTACAAAAACACATACAAGAGAATCCAAGGAATGAATCACAACATAGCACGTGCCACATGATAGTTAGCAAGGGAATCTTCTAGAATAATTCAACACACACTTTGACTTTCTTCAATGATGAGAACTTTTTTGGACCCAATTCTTAAAGACACAATCAAGATATCAAATTGGATTGAGTAGGTCATCAACTTAACCTTCAAACAAAATGTAGGAACTAATTGGATATTCAGAGTGATCGGCTGGATATAGAAAATTTAATCCACTAGCCTTATGTTCTTGCCTCCAGGTTGTGGCTTTGGAAGATATGCATTGTAAGTGAAACACTTTAGAACTCAACATTGTGCTCCTCGCTCACGTAATACCCAAATCTCTGGTTCATTAGTTACTCGTGTTTCTTCACTATACGCTCCTTCTATGCATAAATTCATAGAGTACACCACCTAGCCTGGGTGATGTTGGTAGATCTACTTGCAACCCAAATTTTCTTGACCATCCATACCCAAGCGTTGTCCAACAACCTATTCCTCCTACACATAAAAATCCACATCTTAGTTCCTTTTTAAACCATCAATAAGAAACCTCATTAAAAAAAAACCATCCTTATCATTAGTCCTTTCAAAACCAATCTACAAACAACTTGCTTTCACGCTCTCACAAAAACACCGACTTAAGGCGGGTTTTCAGTTATTTTACGCACTCATTCAGAGTTAAGTAACAAGTTTGAAAATTTTGCACCAATGCAACAATTACCTAGGTACCCGATACCTGATTACCCAACTTCCTTAAAAATCCACCTAACCGATGTATTGCACTTGGACCCAGAATGAACTACAACCCCGCTTCCACCTTTTATCGGTCTTTTCATACTTGCGGGCTTTTGACTCCCGATTGCAACAAATTTATCCAAATTTCTTTACAAACTCACCTTAGTTATTCACCCAGGATCGAATTACCCAAAAACCCGTTCACTTAGATTACCAACACTTGGTACACTTTGTCGTGAATTATTTTCCAAGATTTTCAACTTCCCATGCATTTCTCCTAAAGCCACCGATCAACTAGCAACTGCTAGAAGTACTAAATTTCAACTTGGGTCCCCAAGCCTTACATTCTTGGGGCGTGTTGTGAGACCACACAATAGTTAGTTTCTATATTTTTCATTTCCCCTTTTTCTTACTAGTATTATTATTTAAAATAGTGTTTCTCAACACTAAAATAATAATATAATAATATAGTGATGATGATAATCATTTTAAGTAAATTAATAAGAATAATATTTTTGAATTTTGGCACCCAACTATAAGACCCATGGGTCCCAAACAAAGGAGGTATAATTGCAAGTTTTGATTTTTTTTGAGATATTGAATTCTATTTTTTTACAATTAATTTTTTTGATAACTCTCTCAAGGATGAGAAACTTTGAAGGTGGACATAGAGGTAAGGAAAAAAACTCCAGGTTCCTCTACTAGGCAAACCCATCCAAGTGTTGCAATCAAGCTAAATAGATTTGTGGTGGATTTTCCAAGTTGTCGGACAATAATACATAATTCAAGAGGATCCATATTTGATTGATGTTCTTTCCTTCTATATAAAGATAAACCATTTAGTTGCATGTCATTTTGGTGTCTCTACTTTTAAATATAAGATTGATAATAAAGGTCCCAAAACTTGCAACAATTCTATTTGGGGTTAGGGTTCAATCAATGATCAACGAAGATCACAAATTAGTCCAAAAAACATTAAAGAAGTGTGCAACTTGATCATTTTCCATTTTCTTAGGGCATCTCAAAATGTTCACCCAAGGTTAAACAATATTTCACATTTCCAATCTTCAAGGTTTACTAACAATAGTAGGAAGTCACTATCAAACAAATTTTTTTTCGAAGTACAAAGGGATTCATCGTGGCTAGGTACTTAAACCAATACAAATCTTTGTGGTGTGGATCATTGGAAACTATATCTAACAATACATTCTAATTTTTAAATTATTTTATATATTTCATGATGTTAAACCTAAATTTGCTAGGCAATAGATTATGGGATGTTTTAATTATCTACTCACACACACATGTGTTAAACCCTAGATAAATCACATGAAATATCAAAGATCACTCAATAAACCTTGAATTAGTAATAGCTCAGATCATTACAATAATACCTAACTTCATTGCATTCTCCAAGCTTGAATAGAGTAGAAACTTCTTAGTATAATCTCAAATTTATATGGTGTAGAAGTGATTATATGCATCAGAACTATTATAAATGTGCAACGATATAAACTTGTCATTAATTCTAGATCTAATATGTTTATTTACCAATATTCAAATCATATTAACTATTTGGGAGATTTCGATATGTTAATTTTTCAAGAAAAAATGTTGTTAGAGATGGAGTATTTGTGAAATATCTATTCTAGAGGTTTAAAAATAATAATTAGGGATATTACAATATTATTAAGAAGAGTAAGAGAAAACCAAGAATTGCATATGTAAATTATTGAAAAAGGTAATAAAAATAAGTGTTTCCCCTACCATGTATTGAGTGCATGCCATTTTCAATGCATAGAATGAATAAGCATTGTCCTTAGATATTCAATACACATGAGCTAATATATAATGGGTTCAAGAAAGACATGTCAACCAATATAAGAAATTATAATTTAAAAAAAAATACCATTAGGTTTCTAATAGAATATTATCAACTTTAAATTCCTATTGAAAGGTTTTGTGAAAGGTACCCTTTATTTATAATAAAAAACCATTTAAACTTGAAGTCTAAAATGCATGCAAACATTTGCTGAAGTATTAGTAAATTGTGTTAACATTTAGTCTTATATAGGGTAATAGATAAAAGTTACTAAAAAATAATAGAGAATTAAGAAAAGAGTACATCATTTTAGAAAAGAGATTTTCATGATCTAGACAAGGAAACAAATTAGAAAGTTCTTAGGTTGCATCAATAATCAACATCCATGCACGAAGAATTATAGAGGTAGCCCTTTAAAATGGGAGTTATCTAATTTTTTTTCTAAACTAAAAATCCAACAATGTTTGTTGATAATAAGTCAAACTAAAAATAATAATATGCTACCCCAAATAACCCATACTTAGCAAGGTTCATTTCAAATGATAGAATTTTGATGACTATCCACTTATCACAAATAATTACACATGATATCAGTAATATTTTAAATATTTTTCAGTTGGATAATTCCAAACCTGCACACCATAAAATGTTTGTAAGAAACAAAAGTGAAAAAGGAAATTGACATAATTTAAGCAATATCAATTAATTATTGTACAAATTTCCCTTGGAATCCACCTCTTTGTCAAGGAGTTGTAAAAGTATTATCATTTCCAATCGCATTGTGACCTAAATCGAACACAAGGTTGTTGAATCCATAGACATAATTATTCTTTCAAATGTTCCATCATTCCAATAAAATCCACCTCTCCACCTCATGAAACCCAACATTTTTCAAAGAAGTTAAGATTTTTCTACTTCATGACACCTCCAAACATAAAGGGTAGTGTCCATGATTGAATCCATAAGCTACATCCTCATCATTCAACATAATTAGGGCATCTCCATATTTTCAATGTGAATTGCTACGCCATCAATCAACATACAATGTATATATTTGAACAAATAATATCGATGAGGAATGATGTAGATCAATGAAATGTTAAAAAAGTTCCTTTGAACTTGAAAAAAGAAATGAAAGAAAGGGTACCTAGTGACCAAAGTAGGTTCCAAGAACTTTAATTTGCATTGTATGCAATGAATGAAGAAAATGGTAGAGTTTCAAAATCCGCACATCATTTTCATGTGTGTCAAAGAAACTCTTGAAACCACAAACCCATCTTATTTATAAACATCTTTCATGGCCAAAAATTCCCCTTCCACTCTTGATGTCATTACAATTTCCTTCAAACAATAAATATTGCCTAGCTACATAAATGTAATACGTTACTTTCAATATTTAACACCAATAATTTTATATAATATTTTAATTTTTGAATGACGATGAGAATCACCATTTTTTTTAACAGGAATCAAGAAAATTCACATAATAATGACTCATCAACCAAGTTAATGGGCAATTATAAATTTAAATATCATTGTTTTTATAGTATAATATTTTTATAGTGTAATATTTTTTTTCTTCTAATTATATTATACTATCATTTATTTTATTTGATATTTATAATATTTAAAATTTAATATATAGTTATTTTTATATAATATAATTAAGATAAGATTAATAATTATTAATATCAATATTTAAATGTATGTAAATATCTTTATTATATAGGCATGTATTATTCTACAATTTAGATTAATATATTATTTATTTAATTTTAATAAAAATTAACATTAATATAATATTTTTAAATAATTATTAATACTAATATTTAAATGTATGTAATTATATTTATTATATAGGCATGCATTATTTTACAATTTAGATTAATATATTATTTATTTAATTTTAATAAAAATTAACATTAATGTAATATTTTTAAATAATTATATTAATACTATAATTAACAAAACTAACATTTAATTCTATTCACATTAATAAAACTTACATTTATTTTTATTAAATCTAAAATACTATAAAAGCAAGTACTAGCCACAACGTGGCACTTGTTGAGTATTACATTTAAAATTGTATCCATACAAAAACATGAAAGAAACCAAACTTTATAAAGGAAGTATAGTGTAATATTGATTTTCATGAAAAGATTGTATATATTTTTACGTGTGGAAGGTTATGTCTAAGTATGATAAAGATTAATTTAATAAATACTTTTATATTAATAATTAAATTATTAAGATAAAAAGATTTTTTTGCTTTTATATATAAATTATATATTTAATTTTTAAAGAGTTGGTAGGCAAGCTTAGTTTAGGTATATTTAACTATTTTAAATTAAGTAAAGTAAAAAGCAAATATAAGAGTTTTTAAATAAGTTTGTTATGCATGATATAAATGAGATATGTTATGTTTGTAAATAAAGATTAAATTATTTTATTGATCTATTTAAAAAATGCATCATTGTAATATGATAATGATGACATGATTTTAAATATTTTGTTAAGTTAAATTGGTGTGTAAAACTCATTAAATTATTATATAATTATAAAGTAAAAAAGTGATACACTTATATTTTCTCACTTGTTTTATGTTATTTTTGGTCAATACCTTAGATACATAATTATAATGTGTAATTTGATAATTTTGACATATTTTTAATGTAAGACCTATTTCGAAACTTAACATGTCTCATCACTATTTAGAACTTGTCTAATCAATTCCTAGTTGTATGCCCACCTCAAACAAGATAATGAATGCGATTTTATCCCTAGATAAGGTCAATGGCACAAGTATGTCCCCAAATTTGAAACTAATTGAATTTCCTAATTCCAAGGCTAACTTTTTTAACATTGACTATCATGCTTTGACATGAATGCCAAAAATTCAAATGTTGTTTCTAGGGTTATGTATAAAAGACATCATCATGGATAATTTGCACATCATCAAATGAATTGAAAAACATGTTTTGAGAAAGCAACAAAAATCATATTTTATTTTGTAGGTATATTAGTCATTGTCAAATCCCACAAAGGAACCCATCTTAACTTATTTGCAATAATGGCCTAACTATATTTATGGTGTAACCACGATTGGAATAGAAATCCATTTCCTATGTTATGTATTATTGTGAGTATTTGCACATACATATTAATGTGTTTTGCTTATAACTAATATATTGTATATGATAAAATTGTCGTCACATGCATTTGTTAAACATTTTTAATAAAATTTGTATTCATTGTTTAAAGTATTACAAATTATGTAAACATAAATACTAATAATTATGAATCTGTATGCGATATCATTGATCAATGCATCACTACTAGAATGCAAGATGATGTAGTTTTTGCAATTTGATTAGAAAAATTTCAATACCAAACTTCAAATCTAGTGTCCATTATGTTTGTCCATGATATAGCTTAGTGCTACTGTTGTGAGCGTGTAAGTGATATTATCTTCCAATGTGTTACAATCTTTCTATTTTAGATGTCAATTTTAGTTGAGACATCCCTTCTAAAACATATCTTTGATATACACATATTATCATAGACTAATATATGACTATTATAATTATAGTTTATTATTATCATAATCCAAAATTAATATGATAATTCTAGCAAATATTAATAATTCTCTAAATTTCCATAATCATCTATGTCTTAGTAATTAAGTATTCCTAACAAATAACATATATCAAGATAAATAATTGCTACAACTACAACTACTTTTTTTCCTTGTGTTTGTTTCTTTCTCCAATACATACAATGCTAAACTTAGATCAATTAATTCTTTAATGATGTTAAACTTAGATCAAAATTAATTCTTTAATAAAATATGTTATTCATGAAAAGATAAAAGAGAGAAAAGAGAGACAAAAGAAAGACAAAAGATCCTTGTCCATAACCATCATTCTATATACAATGTGCACATGGTCTCTAGCACATTATACCTTTTCTTTCAAAAAAAATCCTTGTCCATAACCATTATTCTATATACAACGTACACATACTTTGTAACACATTATACCTTCTCTTTCATCTGACTCTGTGTCTGAACAAAGTGTCTACACGAATATAACTACAAAAGAGAGAAAGCTAGCTAACTTGGTTACGAAAAATATGCCAATGATGAAGGATAATGAACATAATTAGTTATTTGTTATGTATTCAATTGTAATGTAATTGTAAATCTCAATTATGATATAAAATCTATATATATGTAATACAAAAAATGGAAACTGAATTGAATGAAATAATTTAAAAATTGATATATATCTTATGTTGTATTTCAATTTTGTTATTGTTTTTAATTTCCATCAAATGAATGGGTGTTGGTTACTAATCCAATTACGACCCCTACCTAATCCAAGACGTTATTCTTTCCATACCCAAGAGGTGGGAATAGAGACAGGGAGAATCAACATACGGCAAATTCATTGCCACCAATTCATCGATAGCGGAAAATTAATCGGATTAATATTTTTAATGCAGTTAATTTTCCGCCGCAGTAAAATATATATTAAAAAATATTAATACAGTTAATTTTCTGCCACAATAAATTGCTACGGTGAATTTTACCTAACATGAATTTTATCATGAGCATGGAACTCGCTGGGCTTAAACATCACACACTAAGTAGAACTGACTGCTTAGGTGGATGTGCCTAACTCAACTCTACCTTTTCTTTAACTCAAATCTTATCTCAGTTTTTGTTTTCGGCATTCGAAACGTTTTCTGACATTACCTTGTGTCAGTTGATTTTAGTTTCCGTACGGAGATTTCAGAGAGTGGACTATGTTGGCGCTGCATTTTCATTAAAAAATATTAATGCCATCTTATTTATCGGTTGCAGCTTCTGCTTGAAGAATGTTCTTTAGTATATGTTTAGTATATGTATCTGATGGAGGCCAAATATATGTGCCAAGACTAGTGAAAAGAGATGTTTTATACATTTAAATATATAAAATTTAGTATTTATTTAAAATGATAAGGTCATATTTTAATTTTAGTATTTTATTTTTTTATAAAAATTGAAATATTTAATTATCATTTTTAAAGTGTAAAATATTTAAAATATTGTTAAAATTTAATAAAAAAAATTTAAAAATATGTTAATGTGCAAATATTTGAATATTTGAATATAAAAAATATTAAATCTCTTAAAATTTTGTTTATATTAAATTAATTTAAATCCAAAATTTTTAATATCTTTAATATAAATTAATGTTTAAATTTTGATAAAAATAAATTTAATTTATAATTTTTAAATTTGATTAAATAATTTGATAAACAATATTCAAATGTTTAAAATAAAAATTTAAATTTAAACTTTTCTAATATGAAAGAATATAATTTTTTTAAATAAAACACAAGTTTAATTTTTATAAATTTCATATTTCAATAATTGAATACGTTCAAAATTTTCTAAATATATTTTAAAATAATCATTTTAAATATATTGTGATAAAAAATATATTATAAAAAAATTACATAATAAATAATTTATTTTCTTCAAATTGTATTCATTGTATTTTGATTTTTTTTTTATTAATATATTAATTATGTTAATATTCTTAAGAAACTAATATTTAGTTTTGATAAAAACATAGCTTCTAGTGATGTTAGTCATATACTAAAGATTTATCTTTATGTTCTTTAGGTGGATTAAATCAAATGTACACAACACTTTTCTTTTTACTTGAATCTTTTCTAAATGTTACATTGACTTTATTTCCCTTTGCATCTTATCCTTATTTTTTCATCTGTCACATTTTTTCTATTTTTCTTGTTTCCTTATTTTCTAATTGTTATGCATCTATGCTTAAGTTCATCACCATATGGCAAATTCACTACCAACAATTCACTAAGGAAAAGTTCACTGCCAACAATTCACCATGGGAAAATTCACCATCATGACAAATTCACCACAACTAAAATTCACCACCAGTAATTCACCGCATCATAATGACATTAATATTTTTTAATATATGGAAAAATAATTTTCCATGGTGATGAATTGTTGGTGGTGAATTTGTCATGGCGGTGAATTTTCTCTCAATGAATTGTTGGCGGGGTGAATTGTTGGTGGTGAATTTTCCTAGAGCCAATTTTATCATGATAGTTTTATTATTTTATGTATATATACTCATGATCCCATCCCTTGTAATACCTATATTCTACTTTGATTACTTGATGCTTATTCCTATGGCCTTGTATCATGCTTAGATCATATGCCTTTTGTATATCACTATATTTTAGTTATGAGCCTTATCAATTTACCTCGTTCCTAGATTGCTATTATGTGCTCATGCTTATTTTTTATAACTTATGTAGTCATATCGTGTCTCCAATTCCATGTCATCCTATGATATTGTGAGACATCATTCTTCCCTCATATTCAGTGTCTAGCTGTGTTATCCTATCATCATTCTAGAGACACCCTTTTAAATTGGGGACATCTACTTTTGTCCATTGTGATGTCCTTATAATGAGTTAGCATTTTACATCGAATGAAATTTGGATTTATTCATATCATCTTGTGCCTACATACTTGATTACGCTCCTAGATCTACCTTTACCATACTAGAGGTATCAAAATGCATTTTGTATCCTATCATGTGTGTTCAAATGCACTACCATGTTGTAAGAGCCACATAGGGGAAACTATGACTCCTCATATCACTTATTATACCTTTAGGGCCATTTTCACCTTACCATTAAATCTCATACTAGGGGTAATCTTATATACCTAGATGTTTATCTGCATTATATGTGCTTGAACACCTATCTTTATATATGTATTATTGGCTTATTACATGATGCATTTGTGATAGTGATTTTTTTTACATGCTTTAAATGATTAGTATGCATTTACATTTTATGTGCTATTTTATTATCTTTTTTAATTCCTTGCATTCAACAAATGCAAATGACTTAAGGGGTATATCTTGTATTTATCTTTCCTTGTTGCGCTTGCAAATAGGTATAATTGTGGAATATACATAAAAGCATAGAAAGCAAAGATATACAAAAATTACTAAGTGAAATCATCACTACATCAAATCTTATCATACCAAACTATCAACAACTCCATTTAAATTAATTGTATCAAGTACATGCATTTTATTTTATTAATTTAAATATCATTAAGAAAAGTGATGTGCATGTTTTTGTGTCTTAGGATTAATTTTTATACACATTATTACCTAACATGTACTCTAAATATTATGAAGCTTTCATTTTATACTTCTATTTTTTAAGAATTTTTTGAATAAGATTCTTTTATATGCATTAATATCTAACATGTACCTTAAGATCATAAATATTATGAAGCTTTGATTTTATTTTATTTATTTATTATGTGTAGTGTAAATATGATTTTAACAAGGGGTAGAATGTAAACATAATACAATAAGGCTCCTCAAATAAAAATAAATTAAACATTTTAATAAATATAATAATTGAATATTGATATCACTTTAGATAGATGTATTTAACATCTCTATACTAGTTTAGTCATTTTGACATTTTAAATATTTTAATTTAATTATGTAAAGTAAAATTTTGTAGAAGAATACTCTAATTTAAAATGAGAATATAAATATATTCAGTTTTATTAAATATTCAAAATGTTTTAACATTAAAATAAACTAGTCTATATATATTAATTAATAATATATATAAAGAACGCTGAAAGTTATCAATACTTGACATTGTTTATTATAATATTAATTAATAAGATATATGAAAAACTAATAATATATATAAAAAACTATTTTTACTATATATATATATATATTAATTAATAATATATAAAAGAAACTATTTAAACATACATATATTATAATAAAAAAACTATTTATTGGGAAGTTTTTAATTTAAATATTTTTTGAAAAATACAAAAAGAAAATTCATTTTGTGTGCTTGTTATTCTTAAGTAGCACATACTTCCACTTGCCTGTCATTTTCAATGAAGCTTCAAAATTTTTACAAAATATTCCTTGTTGCTTTCACTGTATAATGCTTTCAACGTAATTATAATAAATTAAAAATTATTATTTTTATATAAAAAAAATATTTTAAAAATCAAATATTAACATAATTAAAATACATTAAAAAATATTTTAAATAGATAAAATTTAGTAAGAATGAACTATTTATTATGTAATTTTTTATATCTAGTATATCTTAAATACCATCATACATTTAAAATGACTTTAAAAATAAAATGAATTCATCTATTAAGTTATAATTACAAAAATATTTTTATCCAAAACTTAATATTATTTCATATTAAAAGTTTTAAAATTTAAAGATTTACCAAAATCTCATAAATATAAAAATCGTTTAAAACTTCTTAAAATAAAATATAAATTATATTTATGAGATTTTGGCAAATATTTAAATTTTAAAAAATAAGCATGAGCACATAATAGTAATCTAGGAATGAGGTAAATTGATAAGGCTCGTAACTAAATTAATTTTCTGGTGCGGTGAATTGTTGGTGGTGAATTTTACGTGTGGTGAATTTGTCATGACGGTGAATTTTTCCATGGTGAATTGTTGGCAGTGAATTTTCCCTTGGTGAATTGTTGGTGGTGAATTTGTCATATGGTGATAAAATTAAGCATAGATACATAACAATTAGAAAAGATGGAAACAAAAAAAATATAAAAAATGTGACAGATAAAAAAATAAGGATAAGATGCGAAGGGCAATAAAGACAATGTAACACTTATAAAAGAGTCAAGTAAAAAGAAAAGTGTTGTGCACATTTGATTTAATCCACCTAAAGAACATAAATAAAAGTCTTTAGTATATGACTAACATCATTAGAAGCTAAGTTTTTAGCAAAACTAAATATTAGTTTCTTAAGAATATTAACATAATTAATATATTAATAAGAAAAAATAATCAAAATACAATGAATACAATTTGAAGAAAATAGATTATTTATTTTGTAATTTTTTTATAATATATTTTTTATCATAATATATTTAAAATGATTATTTATAAAAATATATTTAGAAAATTTTGAATGTATTCAATTATTGAAATATTAAATTTTATAAAGATTAAACTTGTGTTTTATTTAAAAAATTTATATTCTTTCATATTAGAAAAGTTTAAATTTAAATTTTTATTTTAAACATTTGAATATTGTTTATCAAATTATTTAATCAAATTAAAAAATTATAAATAATTTATTTTTTATCAATATTTAAACATTAATTTATATTAAAGATATTAAATTTTTTTTGATTTAAATTAATTTAATATAAACAAAATTTTAAGAGAT
This sequence comes from Sequoiadendron giganteum, assembly GCA_007115665.2. NCBI lineage: Eukaryota > Viridiplantae > Streptophyta > Pinopsida > Cupressales > Cupressaceae > Sequoiadendron > Sequoiadendron giganteum. Next base: position 561,489,218 of record CM021106.1, read on the forward strand.
CTAATATTTTTTATATTAAAATATTTATATATTTGCACATTGAAATATTTTTTTTAATTTTCATTAAATTTTAACAATATTTTAAATATTTTTACACTTTAAAAATGATAATTAAATATTTCAATTTTTATAAAAAAAAATTAAAAAAATAATATACATATTAAATAAAATACTAAAACTAAAATATAACCTTATCATTTTAAATAAATGCTAAAGTTTATATATTTAAATGTTATAAAACATCTATTTTCACTAGTCTTGGCACATATATTTGGCCTCGATCGGATACATATACTAAACATATACTAAAGAACATTCTTCACGCATAAACTACAACCGATAAATAAAATGGCATGTATGGAAACTAAAATCATGGCATTAATATTTTTTAATAAAAATGCAGCGCCAACATAGTCCACTCTCTGAAATCTCGTTTTTTCGAACGCCGGGAACAAAAACTGAGATAAGATTAGAGTTAAAGAAAAGGTAGAGTTGAGTTAGGCACATCCACCTAAGCAGTCAGTGTTGTTTAGTGTGTGATGTTTAAGCCCAACC
>CM021106.1:561489872-561556642 GCA_007115665.2 Sequoiadendron giganteum
ATCCCAAGGCTTGGGAATGTCAAGTCTTAACACACTAGGTTCACTTAGGGTTCGTTATGTAAATTTTTGTTAATCACGAGGGGTCTATGATTTCTTAGGTTAACTAGCATCCAAAGGATCATAACATAAGCTCAGATTGATTACACTTGTGTTACTTCACAACTTCATGAAAAAAACTAAAGATTTGCAATAATATTTCATGAATTCAAATTATTTACACATATTCAACAAATTTAGCATACATCATTATGTGAATTCATGGAAATGAAATATTTATAATAATACTCCATGCATTTATCATTTTTGAAACATTTAACATCTATTCTAAAACAAAGCATTAAAATCCTAAAATTTAAAGATTTTCCCAGTTATTATCCACACATACCCCAAGAAACAAACTAAATCAAAGAAAACCACTCTATACTTCACCAGATTGCTTCATAGTTAGACATAGAATGATGCAAGAAGTTTAAAGAAATATGTGATCATTTGTCATTGGATAGTTTCAGTATGCACCCAAATTTGGTGCGTGCTTTTTTGATAGGAACAAACAATCAACTACGTATGATTTTGTACCAGGAAATAGATTTAAATTGGCTTTGATATTGATTAGCTTCAATTGGAACACACAAGCTTGTAATCTGGAATGAAACAAAAAAAAAGGAAAAAGAAATAAAATTAGCAAGAGTTTTAGATCTTTGAAATTCCACAAATTATGAACTTAACTAAAAAAGAAACAACTCTTGGTCTTTTATAAGAACAAAGCAACTAAGGAATTCTACAAAAACACATACAAGAGAATCCAAGGAATGAATCACAACATAGCACGTGCCACATGATAGTTAGCAAGGGAATCTTCTAGAATAATTCAACACACACTTTGACTTTCTTCAATGATGAGAACTTTTTTGGACCCAATTCTTAAAGACACAATCAAGATATCAAATTGGATTGAGTAGGTCATCAACTTAACCTTCAAACAAAATGTAGGAACTAATTGGATATTCAGAGTGATCGGCTGGATATAGAAAATTTAATCCACTAGCCTTATGTTCTTGCCTCCAGGTTGTGGCTTTGGAAGATATGCATTGTAAGTGAAACACTTTAGAACTCAACATTGTGCTCCTCGCTCACGTAATACCCAAATCTCTGGTTCATTAGTTACTCGTGTTTCTTCACTATACGCTCCTTCTATGCATAAATTCATAGAGTACACCACCTAGCCTGGGTGATGTTGGTAGATCTACTTGCAACCCAAATTTTCTTGACCATCCATACCCAAGCGTTGTCCAACAACCTATTCCTCCTACACATAAAAATCCACATCTTAGTTCCTTTTTAAACCATCAATAAGAAACCTCATTAAAAAAAAACCATCCTTATCATTAGTCCTTTCAAAACCAATCTACAAACAACTTGCTTTCACGCTCTCACAAAAACACCGACTTAAGGCGGGTTTTCAGTTATTTTACGCACTCATTCAGAGTTAAGTAACAAGTTTGAAAATTTTGCACCAATGCAACAATTACCTAGGTACCCGATACCTGATTACCCAACTTCCTTAAAAATCCACCTAACCGATGTATTGCACTTGGACCCAGAATGAACTACAACCCCGCTTCCACCTTTTATCGGTCTTTTCATACTTGCGGGCTTTTGACTCCCGATTGCAACAAATTTATCCAAATTTCTTTACAAACTCACCTTAGTTATTCACCCAGGATCGAATTACCCAAAAACCCGTTCACTTAGATTACCAACACTTGGTACACTTTGTCGTGAATTATTTTCCAAGATTTTCAACTTCCCATGCATTTCTCCTAAAGCCACCGATCAACTAGCAACTGCTAGAAGTACTAAATTTCAACTTGGGTCCCCAAGCCTTACATTCTTGGGGCGTGTTGTGAGACCACACAATAGTTAGTTTCTATATTTTTCATTTCCCCTTTTTCTTACTAGTATTATTATTTAAAATAGTGTTTCTCAACACTAAAATAATAATATAATAATATAGTGATGATGATAATCATTTTAAGTAAATTAATAAGAATAATATTTTTGAATTTTGGCACCCAACTATAAGACCCATGGGTCCCAAACAAAGGAGGTATAATTGCAAGTTTTGATTTTTTTTGAGATATTGAATTCTATTTTTTTACAATTAATTTTTTTGATAACTCTCTCAAGGATGAGAAACTTTGAAGGTGGACATAGAGGTAAGGAAAAAAACTCCAGGTTCCTCTACTAGGCAAACCCATCCAAGTGTTGCAATCAAGCTAAATAGATTTGTGGTGGATTTTCCAAGTTGTCGGACAATAATACATAATTCAAGAGGATCCATATTTGATTGATGTTCTTTCCTTCTATATAAAGATAAACCATTTAGTTGCATGTCATTTTGGTGTCTCTACTTTTAAATATAAGATTGATAATAAAGGTCCCAAAACTTGCAACAATTCTATTTGGGGTTAGGGTTCAATCAATGATCAACGAAGATCACAAATTAGTCCAAAAAACATTAAAGAAGTGTGCAACTTGATCATTTTCCATTTTCTTAGGGCATCTCAAAATGTTCACCCAAGGTTAAACAATATTTCACATTTCCAATCTTCAAGGTTTACTAACAATAGTAGGAAGTCACTATCAAACAAATTTTTTTTCGAAGTACAAAGGGATTCATCGTGGCTAGGTACTTAAACCAATACAAATCTTTGTGGTGTGGATCATTGGAAACTATATCTAACAATACATTCTAATTTTTAAATTATTTTATATATTTCATGATGTTAAACCTAAATTTGCTAGGCAATAGATTATGGGATGTTTTAATTATCTACTCACACACACATGTGTTAAACCCTAGATAAATCACATGAAATATCAAAGATCACTCAATAAACCTTGAATTAGTAATAGCTCAGATCATTACAATAATACCTAACTTCATTGCATTCTCCAAGCTTGAATAGAGTAGAAACTTCTTAGTATAATCTCAAATTTATATGGTGTAGAAGTGATTATATGCATCAGAACTATTATAAATGTGCAACGATATAAACTTGTCATTAATTCTAGATCTAATATGTTTATTTACCAATATTCAAATCATATTAACTATTTGGGAGATTTCGATATGTTAATTTTTCAAGAAAAAATGTTGTTAGAGATGGAGTATTGGAGTATTTGTGAAATATCTATTCTAGAGGTTTAAAAATAATAATTAGGGATATTACAATATTATTAAGAAGAGTAAGAGAAAACCAAGAATTGCATATGTAAATTATTGAAAAAGGTAATAAAAATAAGTGTTTCCCCTACCATGTATTGAGTGCATGCCATTTTCAATGCATAGAATGAATAAGCATTGTCCTTAGATATTCAATACACATGAGCTAATATATAATGGGTTCAAGAAAGACATGTCAACCAATATAAGAAATTATAATTTAAAAAAAAATACCATTAGGTTTCTAATAGAATATTATCAACTTTAAATTCCTATTGAAAGGTTTTGTGAAAGGTACCCTTTATTTATAATAAAAAACCATTTAAACTTGAAGTCTAAAATGCATGCAAACATTTGCTGAAGTATTAGTAAATTGTGTTAACATTTAGTCTTATATAGGGTAATAGATAAAAGTTACTAAAAAATAATAGAGAATTAAGAAAAGAGTACATCATTTTAGAAAAGAGATTTTCATGATCTAGACAAGGAAACAAATTAGAAAGTTCTTAGGTTGCATCAATAATCAACATCCATGCACGAAGAATTATAGAGGTAGCCCTTTAAAATGGGAGTTATCTAATTTTTTTTCTAAACTAAAAATCCAACAATGTTTGTTGATAATAAGTCAAACTAAAAATAATAATATGCTACCCCAAATAACCCATACTTAGCAAGGTTCATTTCAAATGATAGAATTTTGATGACTATCCACTTATCACAAATAATTACACATGATATCAGTAATATTTTAAATATTTTTCAGTTGGATAATTCCAAACCTGCACACCATAAAATGTTTGTAAGAAACAAAAGTGAAAAAGGAAATTGACATAATTTAAGCAATATCAATTAATTATTGTACAAATTTCCCTTGGAATCCACCTCTTTGTCAAGGAGTTGTAAAAGTATTATCATTTCCAATCGCATTGTGACCTAAATCGAACACAAGGTTGTTGAATCCATAGACATAATTATTCTTTCAAATGTTCCATCATTCCAATAAAATCCACCTCTCCACCTCATGAAACCCAACATTTTTCAAAGAAGTTAAGATTTTTCTACTTCATGACACCTCCAAACATAAAGGGTAGTGTCCATGATTGAATCCATAAGCTACATCCTCATCATTCAACATAATTAGGGCATCTCCATATTTTCAATGTGAATTGCTACGCCATCAATCAACATACAATGTATATATTTGAACAAATAATATCGATGAGGAATGATGTAGATCAATGAAATGTTAAAAAAGTTCCTTTGAACTTGAAAAAAGAAATGAAAGAAAGGGTACCTAGTGACCAAAGTAGGTTCCAAGAACTTTAATTTGCATTGTATGCAATGAATGAAGAAAATGGTAGAGTTTCAAAATCCGCACATCATTTTCATGTGTGTCAAAGAAACTCTTGAAACCACAAACCCATCTTATTTATAAACATCTTTCATGGCCAAAAATTCCCCTTCCACTCTTGATGTCATTACAATTTCCTTCAAACAATAAATATTGCCTAGCTACATAAATGTAATACGTTACTTTCAATATTTAACACCAATAATTTTATATAATATTTTAATTTTTGAATGACGATGAGAATCACCATTTTTTTTAACAGGAATCAAGAAAATTCACATAATAATGACTCATCAACCAAGTTAATGGGCAATTATAAATTTAAATATCATTGTTTTTATAGTATAATATTTTTATAGTGTAATATTTTTTTTCTTCTAATTATATTATACTATCATTTATTTTATTTGATATTTATAATATTTAAAATTTAATATATAGTTATTTTTATATAATATAATTAAGATAAGATTAATAATTATTAATATCAATATTTAAATGTATGTAAATATCTTTATTATATAGGCATGTATTATTCTACAATTTAGATTAATATATTATTTATTTAATTTTAATAAAAATTAACATTAATATAATATTTTTAAATAATTATTAATACTAATATTTAAATGTATGTAATTATATTTATTATATAGGCATGCATTATTTTACAATTTAGATTAATATATTATTTATTTAATTTTAATAAAAATTAACATTAATGTAATATTTTTAAATAATTATATTAATACTATAATTAACAAAACTAACATTTAATTCTATTCACATTAATAAAACTTACATTTATTTTTATTAAATCTAAAATACTATAAAAGCAAGTACTAGCCACAACGTGGCACTTGTTGAGTATTACATTTAAAATTGTATCCATACAAAAACATGAAAGAAACCAAACTTTATAAAGGAAGTATAGTGTAATATTGATTTTCATGAAAAGATTGTATATATTTTTACGTGTGGAAGGTTATGTCTAAGTATGATAAAGATTAATTTAATAAATACTTTTATATTAATAATTAAATTATTAAGATAAAAAGATTTTTTTGCTTTTATATATAAATTATATATTTAATTTTTAAAGAGTTGGTAGGCAAGCTTAGTTTAGGTATATTTAACTATTTTAAATTAAGTAAAGTAAAAAGCAAATATAAGAGTTTTTAAATAAGTTTGTTATGCATGATATAAATGAGATATGTTATGTTTGTAAATAAAGATTAAATTATTTTATTGATCTATTTAAAAAATGCATCATTGTAATATGATAATGATGACATGATTTTAAATATTTTGTTAAGTTAAATTGGTGTGTAAAACTCATTAAATTATTATATAATTATAAAGTAAAAAAGTGATACACTTATATTTTCTCACTTGTTTTATGTTATTTTTGGTCAATACCTTAGATACATAATTATAATGTGTAATTTGATAATTTTGACATATTTTTAATGTAAGACCTATTTCGAAACTTAACATGTCTCATCACTATTTAGAACTTGTCTAATCAATTCCTAGTTGTATGCCCACCTCAAACAAGATAATGAATGCGATTTTATCCCTAGATAAGGTCAATGGCACAAGTATGTCCCCAAATTTGAAACTAATTGAATTTCCTAATTCCAAGGCTAACTTTTTTAACATTGACTATCATGCTTTGACATGAATGCCAAAAATTCAAATGTTGTTTCTAGGGTTATGTATAAAAGACATCATCATGGATAATTTGCACATCATCAAATGAATTGAAAAACATGTTTTGAGAAAGCAACAAAAATCATATTTTATTTTGTAGGTATATTAGTCATTGTCAAATCCCACAAAGGAACCCATCTTAACTTATTTGCAATAATGGCCTAACTATATTTATGGTGTAACCACGATTGGAATAGAAATCCATTTCCTATGTTATGTATTATTGTGAGTATTTGCACATACATATTAATGTGTTTTGCTTATAACTAATATATTGTATATGATAAAATTGTCGTCACATGCATTTGTTAAACATTTTTAATAAAATTTGTATTCATTGTTTAAAGTATTACAAATTATGTAAACATAAATACTAATAATTATGAATCTGTATGCGATATCATTGATCAATGCATCACTACTAGAATGCAAGATGATGTAGTTTTTGCAATTTGATTAGAAAAATTTCAATACCAAACTTCAAATCTAGTGTCCATTATGTTTGTCCATGATATAGCTTAGTGCTACTGTTGTGAGCGTGTAAGTGATATTATCTTCCAATGTGTTACAATCTTTCTATTTTAGATGTCAATTTTAGTTGAGACATCCCTTCTAAAACATATCTTTGATATACACATATTATCATAGACTAATATATGACTATTATAATTATAGTTTATTATTATCATAATCCAAAATTAATATGATAATTCTAGCAAATATTAATAATTCTCTAAATTTCCATAATCATCTATGTCTTAGTAATTAAGTATTCCTAACAAATAACATATATCAAGATAAATAATTGCTACAACTACAACTACTTTTTTTCCTTGTGTTTGTTTCTTTCTCCAATACATACAATGCTAAACTTAGATCAATTAATTCTTTAATGATGTTAAACTTAGATCAAAATTAATTCTTTAATAAAATATGTTATTCATGAAAAGATAAAAGAGAGAAAAGAGAGACAAAAGAAAGACAAAAGATCCTTGTCCATAACCATCATTCTATATACAATGTGCACATGGTCTCTAGCACATTATACCTTTTCTTTCAAAAAAAATCCTTGTCCATAACCATTATTCTATATACAACGTACACATACTTTGTAACACATTATACCTTCTCTTTCATCTGACTCTGTGTCTGAACAAAGTGTCTACACGAATATAACTACAAAAGAGAGAAAGCTAGCTAACTTGGTTACGAAAAATATGCCAATGATGAAGGATAATGAACATAATTAGTTATTTGTTATGTATTCAATTGTAATGTAATTGTAAATCTCAATTATGATATAAAATCTATATATATGTAATACAAAAAATGGAAACTGAATTGAATGAAATAATTTAAAAATTGATATATATCTTATGTTGTATTTCAATTTTGTTATTGTTTTTAATTTCCATCAAATGAATGGGTGTTGGTTACTAATCCAATTACGACCCCTACCTAATCCAAGACGTTATTCTTTCCATACCCAAGAGGTGGGAATAGAGACAGGGAGAATCAACATACGGCAAATTCATTGCCACCAATTCATCGATAGCGGAAAATTAATCGGATTAATATTTTTAATGCAGTTAATTTTCCGCCGCAGTAAAATATATATTAAAAAATATTAATACAGTTAATTTTCTGCCACAATAAATTGCTACGGTGAATTTTACCTAACATGAATTTTATCATGAGCATGGAACTCGCTGGGCTTAAACATCACACACTAAGTAGAACTGACTGCTTAGGTGGATGTGCCTAACTCAACTCTACCTTTTCTTTAACTCAAATCTTATCTCAGTTTTTGTTTTCGGCATTCGAAACGTTTTCTGACATTACCTTGTGTCAGTTGATTTTAGTTTCCGTACGGAGATTTCAGAGAGTGGACTATGTTGGCGCTGCATTTTCATTAAAAAATATTAATGCCATCTTATTTATCGGTTGCAGCTTCTGCTTGAAGAATGTTCTTTAGTATATGTTTAGTATATGTATCTGATGGAGGCCAAATATATGTGCCAAGACTAGTGAAAAGAGATGTTTTATACATTTAAATATATAAAATTTAGTATTTATTTAAAATGATAAGGTCATATTTTAATTTTAGTATTTTATTTTTTTATAAAAATTGAAATATTTAATTATCATTTTTAAAGTGTAAAATATTTAAAATATTGTTAAAATTTAATAAAAAAAATTTAAAAATATGTTAATGTGCAAATATTTGAATATTTGAATATAAAAAATATTAAATCTCTTAAAATTTTGTTTATATTAAATTAATTTAAATCCAAAATTTTTAATATCTTTAATATAAATTAATGTTTAAATTTTGATAAAAATAAATTTAATTTATAATTTTTAAATTTGATTAAATAATTTGATAAACAATATTCAAATGTTTAAAATAAAAATTTAAATTTAAACTTTTCTAATATGAAAGAATATAATTTTTTTAAATAAAACACAAGTTTAATTTTTATAAATTTCATATTTCAATAATTGAATACGTTCAAAATTTTCTAAATATATTTTAAAATAATCATTTTAAATATATTGTGATAAAAAATATATTATAAAAAAATTACATAATAAATAATTTATTTTCTTCAAATTGTATTCATTGTATTTTGATTTTTTTTTTATTAATATATTAATTATGTTAATATTCTTAAGAAACTAATATTTAGTTTTGATAAAAACATAGCTTCTAGTGATGTTAGTCATATACTAAAGATTTATCTTTATGTTCTTTAGGTGGATTAAATCAAATGTACACAACACTTTTCTTTTTACTTGAATCTTTTCTAAATGTTACATTGACTTTATTTCCCTTTGCATCTTATCCTTATTTTTTCATCTGTCACATTTTTTCTATTTTTCTTGTTTCCTTATTTTCTAATTGTTATGCATCTATGCTTAAGTTCATCACCATATGGCAAATTCACTACCAACAATTCACTAAGGAAAAGTTCACTGCCAACAATTCACCATGGGAAAATTCACCATCATGACAAATTCACCACAACTAAAATTCACCACCAGTAATTCACCGCATCATAATGACATTAATATTTTTTAATATATGGAAAAATAATTTTCCATGGTGATGAATTGTTGGTGGTGAATTTGTCATGGCGGTGAATTTTCTCTCAATGAATTGTTGGCGGGGTGAATTGTTGGTGGTGAATTTTCCTAGAGCCAATTTTATCATGATAGTTTTATTATTTTATGTATATATACTCATGATCCCATCCCTTGTAATACCTATATTCTACTTTGATTACTTGATGCTTATTCCTATGGCCTTGTATCATGCTTAGATCATATGCCTTTTGTATATCACTATATTTTAGTTATGAGCCTTATCAATTTACCTCGTTCCTAGATTGCTATTATGTGCTCATGCTTATTTTTTATAACTTATGTAGTCATATCGTGTCTCCAATTCCATGTCATCCTATGATATTGTGAGACATCATTCTTCCCTCATATTCAGTGTCTAGCTGTGTTATCCTATCATCATTCTAGAGACACCCTTTTAAATTGGGGACATCTACTTTTGTCCATTGTGATGTCCTTATAATGAGTTAGCATTTTACATCGAATGAAATTTGGATTTATTCATATCATCTTGTGCCTACATACTTGATTACGCTCCTAGATCTACCTTTACCATACTAGAGGTATCAAAATGCATTTTGTATCCTATCATGTGTGTTCAAATGCACTACCATGTTGTAAGAGCCACATAGGGGAAACTATGACTCCTCATATCACTTATTATACCTTTAGGGCCATTTTCACCTTACCATTAAATCTCATACTAGGGGTAATCTTATATACCTAGATGTTTATCTGCATTATATGTGCTTGAACACCTATCTTTATATATGTATTATTGGCTTATTACATGATGCATTTGTGATAGTGATTTTTTTTACATGCTTTAAATGATTAGTATGCATTTACATTTTATGTGCTATTTTATTATCTTTTTTAATTCCTTGCATTCAACAAATGCAAATGACTTAAGGGGTATATCTTGTATTTATCTTTCCTTGTTGCGCTTGCAAATAGGTATAATTGTGGAATATACATAAAAGCATAGAAAGCAAAGATATACAAAAATTACTAAGTGAAATCATCACTACATCAAATCTTATCATACCAAACTATCAACAACTCCATTTAAATTAATTGTATCAAGTACATGCATTTTATTTTATTAATTTAAATATCATTAAGAAAAGTGATGTGCATGTTTTTGTGTCTTAGGATTAATTTTTATACACATTATTACCTAACATGTACTCTAAATATTATGAAGCTTTCATTTTATACTTCTATTTTTTAAGAATTTTTTGAATAAGATTCTTTTATATGCATTAATATCTAACATGTACCTTAAGATCATAAATATTATGAAGCTTTGATTTTATTTTATTTATTTATTATGTGTAGTGTAAATATGATTTTAACAAGGGGTAGAATGTAAACATAATACAATAAGGCTCCTCAAATAAAAATAAATTAAACATTTTAATAAATATAATAATTGAATATTGATATCACTTTAGATAGATGTATTTAACATCTCTATACTAGTTTAGTCATTTTGACATTTTAAATATTTTAATTTAATTATGTAAAGTAAAATTTTGTAGAAGAATACTCTAATTTAAAATGAGAATATAAATATATTCAGTTTTATTAAATATTCAAAATGTTTTAACATTAAAATAAACTAGTCTATATATATTAATTAATAATATATATAAAGAACGCTGAAAGTTATCAATACTTGACATTGTTTATTATAATATTAATTAATAAGATATATGAAAAACTAATAATATATATAAAAAACTATTTTTACTATATATATATATATATTAATTAATAATATATAAAAGAAACTATTTAAACATACATATATTATAATAAAAAAACTATTTATTGGGAAGTTTTTAATTTAAATATTTTTTGAAAAATACAAAAAGAAAATTCATTTTGTGTGCTTGTTATTCTTAAGTAGCACATACTTCCACTTGCCTGTCATTTTCAATGAAGCTTCAAAATTTTTACAAAATATTCCTTGTTGCTTTCACTGTATAATGCTTTCAACGTAATTATAATAAATTAAAAATTATTATTTTTATATAAAAAAAATATTTTAAAAATCAAATATTAACATAATTAAAATACATTAAAAAATATTTTAAATAGATAAAATTTAGTAAGAATGAACTATTTATTATGTAATTTTTTATATCTAGTATATCTTAAATACCATCATACATTTAAAATGACTTTAAAAATAAAATGAATTCATCTATTAAGTTATAATTACAAAAATATTTTTATCCAAAACTTAATATTATTTCATATTAAAAGTTTTAAAATTTAAAGATTTACCAAAATCTCATAAATATAAAAATCGTTTAAAACTTCTTAAAATAAAATATAAATTATATTTATGAGATTTTGGCAAATATTTAAATTTTAAAAAATAAGCATGAGCACATAATAGTAATCTAGGAATGAGGTAAATTGATAAGGCTCGTAACTAAATTAATTTTCTGGTGCGGTGAATTGTTGGTGGTGAATTTTACGTGTGGTGAATTTGTCATGACGGTGAATTTTTCCATGGTGAATTGTTGGCAGTGAATTTTCCCTTGGTGAATTGTTGGTGGTGAATTTGTCATATGGTGATAAAATTAAGCATAGATACATAACAATTAGAAAAGATGGAAACAAAAAAAATATAAAAAATGTGACAGATAAAAAAATAAGGATAAGATGCGAAGGGCAATAAAGACAATGTAACACTTATAAAAGAGTCAAGTAAAAAGAAAAGTGTTGTGCACATTTGATTTAATCCACCTAAAGAACATAAATAAAAGTCTTTAGTATATGACTAACATCATTAGAAGCTAAGTTTTTAGCAAAACTAAATATTAGTTTCTTAAGAATATTAACATAATTAATATATTAATAAGAAAAAATAATCAAAATACAATGAATACAATTTGAAGAAAATAGATTATTTATTTTGTAATTTTTTTATAATATATTTTTTATCATAATATATTTAAAATGATTATTTATAAAAATATATTTAGAAAATTTTGAATGTATTCAATTATTGAAATATTAAATTTTATAAAGATTAAACTTGTGTTTTATTTAAAAAATTTATATTCTTTCATATTAGAAAAGTTTAAATTTAAATTTTTATTTTAAACATTTGAATATTGTTTATCAAATTATTTAATCAAATTAAAAAATTAAAAATAATTTATTTTTTATCAATATTTAAACATTAATTTATATTAAAGATATTAAAAAATTTGGATTTAAATTAATTTAATATAAACAAAAATTTAAGAGATCTAATATTTTTTATATTAAAATATTTATATATTTGCACATTGAAATATATTTTTTAATTTTCATTAAATTTTAACAATATTTTAAATATTTTTACACTTTAAAAATGATAATCAAATATTTCAATTTTTATAAAAAAATAAAAAATAAATAATATACATATTAAATAAAATACTAAAACTAAAATATAACGTTATCATTTTAAATAAATGCTAAAGTTTATATATTTAAATGTTATAAAACATCTATTTTCACTAGTCTTGGCACATATATTTGGCCTCGATCGGATACATATACTAAACATATACTAAAGAACATTCTTCACGCATAAACTGCAACCGATAAATAAAATGGCATGTATGGAAACTAAAATCATGGCATTAATATTTTTTTATAAAAATGCAGCGCCAACATAGTCCACTCTCTGAAATCTCCATACGGAAACTAAAATCAACTGACACAAGGTAATGTCAGAGAACGTTTTCGAACGCCGGGAACGGGAACAAAAACTGAGATAAGATTAGAGTTAAAGAAAAGGTAGAGTTGAGTTAGGCACATCCACCTAAGCAGTCAGTGCTGCTTAGTGTGTGATGTTTAAGCCCAGCCGCATGGAACTACACTTGCCTGCCTAAATAGGAGAGATGGTCGAGCCGACCCAGGCGATTCTTCTTTCACGTGCAGCCCTAATGCCAGCCCACTCTTCTTTCACGAGATTTTTGATCAATTCTGAGATGGTCAAACCGTTTACCAACTCACCAATATGAAAATGCCTTTACTACATGCAGATTGCGTGAAAATGTTGATCATCATATGCCAACTATCAGAGCCATATCCAAGACTTCCATGAAAGAAAGTTTGATTCGCTGGAAATGGAGATAGGGATGGATAAACAGATGGGTCACGATAGCTTGGAGATGGGGTGGACGACCTATAGAAAGTAAGTATGGATCCCTTCAATCCCCACATGAACGTGCCTCTTTTTATCTAGCTTTTCCCAGACCAGTCGACAATTGATCAATTCAGATTTCGTACCTTGCTTATCTGCTCTGCTTGCCAGCAGTGCAACATTTTCCATGATCTTTGAATTATCCTTATTGTTCCCCCGGTGCTTAAATGAATGACCTATTCAGTTCTAGGTGCATCTCCAATACGGAGAAATCTCAAAAGAGGAGTCAAGAACGTATTCCACGACCAAGCCAAGTTAGACTCTCTATGGCCTTGAGTGAGAATGTGTGGACACACGACCGAAGGGAGAGTGCACAACCTATTAGAATGTTTTGAATTCTAAGGAGGGCGAGGCACTCAACACAAGGAGTCCCTCATGGTTTATCACATTGATTGTACATAGTCACTTACGCACCATCTCTTGCCATAATGATTTTTTAGGCTATCCAATGTGGAAGTTGGATATTTGAGCCCTTCCCACATCTACTTGACATTTGTCACTTACCCTTATTCTTGTGAGACATTATGAAGATCAGATTCAAGATCATGAACTCGCCTCTTATATTCTCAATATTTTAAAACTCAATTGTTACTATATGAGTGTATCCTTTTCCTTTTCCTTCCTCATCTATAAATGAGTACGATTTAGAATGAAAATTTCCATACTCCTAGGTGGAGGCTCTAGCCTAAGCTATAATTGTGATATCCAAAATCAATTTTTTTTTTTTAATTTATCACTTGGTCTAATTTTCAATTATGAACCTTTGCATCTTACTAGTTGCATGGATTAGATCATAGGGGCGACATCAAAAGAGAGAGAAAATAAAAGAAAAGAAAAGTAAAAAAAGCATGATATTTTAAGATATGAACTTAAAATCCAAATCAAAGCAACTCAACTTGGCTAAACCAAACTAAAACAAAGTTTCAAGTTAGACTTGAGATGTCTCACTTTTATATTCCTTTCTATTTGTTCACCTCGTGACTCATTATAGGATTACCACTGAGCTAGGATGCATTTTATTCCTTTCCTTCTAGTATTCATTGCTTGAGTATAAGACTCTATCCAAGCACACCCTTTCTATTCTTTGATCCTTGCATTTTTCTCTTATCCCACTATCCCTCAAAATCCAAGGCCCACATTGAAAACCTCTCCAAACAACTCATAGAAATACAACCCACACTTCTCTATTTCACACACCCTTTACCACTAATCTTTTTACCACTTATATTTGAAAAGTTACAAGTTGTATGTACCAAAGATGGAAGTAACTAATTCTTTTGTTTGCTTCAATGCATAAACCTAGGACCACATTATTGAAACCCGTCAATACAAGTTGTCATCCCAACCATGCACTTGAGGATAAAACACTTTTAATTTTTTTCTTCCATTTTTAGTTATCTCTTTCCTTTTGCTTGCTATTTTTAGCTATCAACTTCCTTTTGTTTCCTTTTACCTTATCTTTTTCATATTTCCATTTCCAATCTCCGCACTATGATGTTTACCCATCCTTTTATTCTTTTTTTCTTCAATTGTTTACATGTTTGAAATTTTGTTATTTTGTGTCACCTTGCTTCTTGATGTCCACCTTTACCTTTATCTTGATTGTCTATTTATTTTTCCCTTTTATTTGATCCTTTTTTATGAAATTTTCTTACTCCATTATGTTTTCCTTATTTCCCTTTGTGGCCCACCTTCACCTTATGATTTTAATTGTGCCTCATCTTGCTATGATGGCACCAAGATGATGATCCATATTTGGTTACTACAAGTATTACTATTATGACCGACTCTATCCAGTATCCTATTGTGGTATTGAACATGAATTTCCCCCCTCTTCTTTAATTATCATTTATCCTCTTTGTTGTGATTCTATGTTTCTACTTCTATATTTATCTATGGGAATTATGTCATGTTTTTTTCTTGGTTCTTAGAATTTTATCCCCCTCTTTTGATTTGTACTTTCTACTAAAATATCTTTTGTAATCACTTGGGGGCTCATTGTTCCTCTTTTGATCCCTTGTTTTATTAATTATTGGGTACATTCAAGCTAGAAATCCCCCTCTTTCATCAATTGGTTTCTTAATCACTTAGGGGCATACAATTCTTGTTAACCTAATGATATCCTTATCATCTCTTGGGGTATGAACTAGATGTTCCCACTTCATCATCATTATCTTCCTCTTTTTCTTATCAATTGCTTTGCAACTTCCTTCTTTCTCCTTTCCACTTAACCATTTTATCCTTAAAATGATTGATTATCTTTGTGTAGACTATTATTTTGCTAGTTTCTTTAAGGGGACATGTATCCTACCTCACTTGATCTCATTCCCTTATATTTTTTATCAATTTTTTTCTCTTGATATTTTCTCTTGATCATAGTCTTACCATCACTTTGGGCCTTGCTTTACCTTTTATACAATTGAGTGGTTACTGTTGTGTGGTCTCACAACACACCCCATTTTTCCCCTTGGAAAAATGTGGACCCCCCTTTTTTATTTCTTTCCTCTCGCATTTTCTCACTTTGGCATTGTTCTAGGGGGTTGGTGAAATTACAAGTTTCATTTCCAATTTGCTTGGTCTTTTCTTAAGTCCTTGTTCTTTCTCGGATTTGGTTTCTCGGTCATTTCACAAAGTTTTATCAATTTATCAGAAATCAGAATCCCAAATTTGTTGTGGTTGCGTCAAGGATGTTGTATCTTTGATCAGTCTTAGTCCTGCCCGATAAGTTATCACTTGGAAGTTGTTCTCGGTGGTCACGTTTTCCTGCATCGGATAGTCCAATGGTTGCTTTTCATTTTCTTTAACCGAGGGTCAGAAATTAGAGGTTCAGTTATGAAATGTTTGAATCACTTTTGATCTCTCTTGAACCTGGTTCCTGATTCCTCTCTTTTCTCCCGATTTTCTCTAAAGCTTGGAGGTAAGTGTCCCGGTTCCCAGTAATCTTCCCAAGATTTGGTACTGGAGGTTGTCAATTCTAGTGATCATAAATGATCACATATCCTAAAGGCGTTTTTCCTCGTAATATTTTCGTACCATCTTTTCCTCTAGTAGTGAGTCCGTGCAGAAACCTAGGTGTTCATAATTTGAACCCTAATTCACCATGATTACACATTTATTCAAGAAATTAATGCATTGTAACAGGTAATTAATGAATCTGGTGAACTACACACACGTACTTGGTATCACCTCGAGCATGTAGTTGCTTCTAAAGCACTCTACTTTGTGTCATACTGCAAAGTTGTAAAGGACATT
Source organism: Sequoiadendron giganteum (assembly GCA_007115665.2). Taxonomy (NCBI): domain Eukaryota; kingdom Viridiplantae; phylum Streptophyta; class Pinopsida; order Cupressales; family Cupressaceae; genus Sequoiadendron; species Sequoiadendron giganteum. Next base: position 561,506,754 of record CM021106.1, read on the forward strand.
GAACGAACAAAATTAATACTGCGGCGACCAAGGAACTTAGGTAATTTTTGAGAAACTAAGAACACAACTACCAAGGGTTTCAAGGTTGCATTTCGAAAATATTGTCATCATTAGAAAAAATAGGTGTGTCTCGAATAACATAAATTATGTCAATCATTTTCATGCATGAAAGTCTTGAGAAGATGGTATTCCCCTTTGAAAACTGAAATATCGATTATTTTGATTTGAATTTAACCGAAAGGTGAATTGGAACTTTATGAATTTAAAAAAACTAGTTAAATTTAACCCTAAATCACACACAAGGCATGTATTTGAAAATGCAGAATACACCGATGAAAATGAGTACTTTTGAAGAAAATCCAGAAGACGAATTCAAATACTGTAATTCACAAGCTATACCAATTGGTGGGATAGCTAATGATACTCATATGGGATGGTCTTCTGATGTCGAATTCCTCATATGGGTATGATAAGAAAATGCTTCTTAGTGTACATGGAATGTTATAGCAAGTGGGTTACTTTTAGTAGGAGGGTTTCCACTAGCAATGGAGGCCCCTGAACTAGTTATGGAATGTTTGAACCACTACGACCCAGACAAAAGAGTCATTGAGAAGGAGGGAAGAACTTATGCAAATCTCTCCAAGAAAGGAATTATATACACATTTGGGCTTCCTATATTTACTCAGATGTGCCATATTGATATGAAGGCGAAAGCCAAGACCTACTTGAGTGCTGAAGAAAACAAAATTGAAATTATGAATACATAGTGGTGCTAGGAGAGGATTACAAAGTAGACAAAGGCAATTCTAAGGTCTATGTTCAACCCAAATGTTCAAGATATTATAACTATGCTAAGCAGGATAGCTGGATTGCGAGATGCCAATAAATATGAACCATGGATGTTTATAATTATATCCAAATTGATGGAAGGCCCTATGCCAATACATTGGGGAAGATTTATTAGCGATAGATTGCATGATCAGATAAGGGTATTTCCTAAGTCCAGATGTTTTTATATGTCCTCATATGTGATTTATTCCTACGCCTTAAGGGAAAACAAGCAAGGGTTGAAAAGGATTGGTACTCTGGGTAGAGAAGTAGGAAACTATGAACCCATATCCTATTCCATAGACACAACAAGCAAACACATTAGTTTGTTGATATGCAAGATAAAAGAGGGATTCCCCATGAAATCCATTCACAAATACTCAAAATAGGAAAAACAAGAACAAACATGAAATATAGATGAAATCCTAAATTAATAAAATGCAAACTCTTGATCCCATGGGGGAGGTGGTGCCAATTGATATGTCAAAATTAGCCCTTTCCCAAATCCTTTGTAAGCTTTGTGATTTGATGAGTGATTGATCCACTTTGTTGATGAAGAACAAGATGAGTTCTTGAAAAAACCTGCAATAACCTAGCTAAGATCTTGCATTGAGGATGAAGTTGAGAAGAGTAAGTTTACTCAAGTTGTGGATGTTAGAATGAGAGGAAGATTCTCCCATTTATAGATTTCCAAAATGGAAGAGGGAGTGAAAATAAGCAATGTGGGATCATTCAACACCCAATGGCCAAGGGCCACTTGCCAAGATGTGAATGGTTGAAGAATGAACACATTTTGGTCAATGTGCATGATAAATGCCCTTGGATTCAAATTTGAAATTTGAATGTGACATGTTGGAGAGAGAAAGAAATGGAGTTAATGTCACTTGGCTCAATGCACAAGGACATGTAAGAGGAGTGAATGCTTTGTTGGAAGTACCCATCCACTTGGATTTTGAATTCAAATTTGAGGGAATATTCCCTTTTGATGTCATGTGAGGGAAAATAGAGATTTAATAAATGAATTAAATCTATTTTCATGTCAAGTTGCATTCTCTAGAGGATTTTAGTGATTGAGATTAAATTAATCAAGATTTGATCAATTTAATGAGAGATTAGATGATTTGACAATTTTGACTCAAATTTATGAGTTATTTAAATCAAAATGAGAGGAAAATGATTAAAGACTTAATTAAATAAAAATTTAATTTATTTAATTAAAGGGGGATGATATTGGATTTAAACCAAATAAATATTTATTAATTTAAATGAGATGACTTTAGGGATTATTTAAATAAAATGATTTATTTAATTAAAAGGGGGATTACATAAATAATTAAATATGATTTATTTAATTAACAGGGGATGATGACTTAATTAGATAAAGTTGATTTATTTAATTAAGAGATAAAGAGTGATGAATTTAATAAAATATAGATTATTGAATTAAGTGACTAGCAAAGGAGATGATTCAGGTTGAAATGGTGTTAGTAAATTAGAATCCAGTGTGTCAGATCGAATTGTACATTTTCCATGTCTACAAAAATATTTTAATATATGCTCATTTACCTCAAATTACTATGATCCATGGATATAAGGAGCATTACAAAAGATTTAATGATGTGTTTTCCATGAAGTTGGTCAAAAAAATGGAAGGTGACAAATCTAAAAGATTGTCTTTGGAAGCACAAAGTGTTATTAGACCTATTGGAGGTTGGTACATTCAGTTTCCAATTTTCACCTAGATTAGGGTGGAAGGGTTTGATGGACATCCTTTAATGCTGCCTAGGTACCCTACAAATAAAATGTTGTCTCTAGAATTGGTAAGACAACTAAATCCATCCCAAGCTCTTTATAGTGCGGCTCATAAAAAGGATTCTTTCATATTTCCTATTGTAATAGGGAACTACAAATGCAGTGTAATTAGAGCAAACAATTTGTGTGAAGAAGAGTTGAAAATGTATAATTTGGAATAATTTCCACTCTAAAGAAAGTATTATGACCCAAAAGGGAATATTTCCAAGAATATAGCTAGTTATTGTGCTCATGTACAACATCTAGAAGATTATTGGTTAAATTGTGAAGATGAGCATAGAGTAAGAAAGATAAAATATGAAATATTGCCATTAGAATATTCGTGAATTCTCAATATTTATGATATTTTGGATCAGATGGAGGAGGATGATGGTGAAGTACTAAATAAGGATTACAATGAAAGCAAAATCTATGATGAACCTATTTCTGACCCAGATTATAGAAATGAAGAAATAACATCAGTGGAGGAATTCTCTGCACTGGTTCTACTATAGACTCAACAATGGATAAATATTTTTTGTAAAGTTTTAAGAGAGAAAGGAATACAACCCACATACTCACAAGATAGAAGAAAGAAACAAAGAGAAGAAAATGAGTTTGAGTGTGGGGAACCTGCTAAGAAAAAGAGGAAAGCTGGTAAAGTAGCTGCTGGTATACACATTGAAGAAAGAACCCCTGAAGCTCCAAGCCAAGGAGTTTCATTAAAACTAACTAGTAAAAGTAAAGATGTTGAATCAGTCAAGGTTCAATCAAAAGTAAAACTAAAAGTGGCATCTTGGACACAGAAAAACCAAGGACCAAGCCTACTACTGATAAAGGGGTTGGGATAACATAAAATAATGGTACACAAACAAGGTCTGTATCTTAGAGAGCTGCAACATTATTCACTTCTCCTCGTTCAGTTAATATGGCTACTATAAAACAAGCACTTGGAAAGACTCCTGTGGTTTTGGATGAAGTTTCTAAGGTAGATGAAACTAAAATTAAGGAGAAAAAATGGATAAGTGGGGCACCATGTGGGAAAGAGTAAAATAAAATAAGTCTAAAGACAAACACATGGTACAACCAATGGTGGAAGAAATTATAGATATAGGGTCAATTCTTATAAACGTTGAAGAAGAATAATTCATAAAAGTAACACTTGCTTTCTGGAAGCAGGGAACCCTGATGTTCTTGAAATGGAAATAGGGGAGACTATAAGACAAAATCCTACTAATGATATGGTAATTGAAGATACCTTTGATTCCCATCCTTCGCTTGGGAATGATCAAAATGATAATGAGCAACCATAGGTCTTTGAAAAATCAATGGAGGACTTGGTTGAGATTGAAAATGAAGAACCTTCGCAAGTTTCAGGTGATAAGGTCAGAGATGAAGAAAATCCTAATGTGACAAGATATGAAGAAGGTGATGTCTTAGGAACAGATGTTGAACACCTCGCTAGATAGGAAAATACAAGTCTTGGAATTGAAGAGACATTGTTGAATCTCGGTAATCCAAAATCGATGCCAAAAAATACTAAAGATGTTCCTATTTCAGAGGACATAACAGATAAAGTTAAAGATGTAAGAGAAAAAATTCTTAAACATACTAAAGGCCAAGAACAGATACATGTTATAGAGGTAGAATAAGATGAAAATGCACCTGATTGGTTAATCAGAGAATTGATTTCCCCATTGGAAGTGGAATTGGTACTTCTAGATCTTAAAAGTTTTATGCAAGAAGTAGAGACTCATAAGCCTAGGCAGAGAGCTAAAATGAAACATGTCATACAAAAGAATGCAGATGGAGGAAAAACACTCCATATAGCTACCCCAGTGGCAGAGAAAAATAGACATGAGATAATGACTAAGGAGTACAAGATAACAAGTATCAATGTTGGACACTCATCCTGGACACAAGAATTGGAAGAAATGAAGATGAATTTAGAAAAAACTGTTGCCAGGGTACAAAAAAGTAAACAGAAGAAAAGAGAGTTGAAAGAGCGAGTTGCTAGCCTAGAGACTTATGTAAAATCACTTGCCCAATCTGGTCAAGTACAAACTGAATTGCCTCAGAATCTAGTACTTATGTCATGGGAACATGTGGATGCAATTGCAGGGATTCACCATAGGATGAATGTATTTGAAGAATGGATTGAGTATTGGGTAAAACAAGGAGAAGAACTCATTACAGATGCAATTGGGAAGTACAAGAAAGCACACCGTTGGTTTGAAAAATCCAAAATATTGGAAGGAGAATGTAGATTTCACTAGGAATAGGTTGATGCTAAGAAGCAAAATGTAGAAACTCTCATTTATACGCATGTCCAAGAATTGATAAGAGAAAATATAATTTCAAAACAAGAAGTTCCATTATGTGAAAATGGAAGAAACACTTAAGTTGGGAAGGTGACACTTTAGTACAATGTATAGAACGATTTGAAATGGTCATCGAGAAATGTAGTAGGTTGATTGATAAAGATCAATATTTTATTGAAGTGTTAGCACATCAAGATTGTGATCCTCAGACACTGGGACAAGAGGGTAAATAAGCAAAAGATTTCAAGGAATGGATTGAGAGAATAAATAAAGACCTTGTTCAGTTATTAACCTAGGAAGTCATTGATGAGATCATACATTGTAGAAACACTATAGTCAGGTTTGAAATAGAGAAAATGCAAAGGAATGCCAATATAAGTTCCATATATTAGAAGATTACACTAGGCTCAAGTTTCGTTGGAAGGAAATACAAGGAATTTCAAAAGAGCGAATGCATCGGATATTAAGTGCTTTCCAAGAATATAAGCTAAATAAAAATGAAGAAAGGTTCTTAGAACCAGAGCTCTAAAATATATAAGGAGGTACAAGATATCAGATATTGGAGGTGTCACAAATACATTTAGTTGAAGTTGATTTTGCAAGTTGTTTCGGTCCCAGTAAAAGTTTCTCGTCTGGTATTCTAAAGAATGTTGATAGCCTTGTTTTATGTGGACTGTTTTACATTGGAGTTTTGAAGTTGAAGGTGTTGCTGTTGAAGAAGTCAAAGCCTTGATTTTGTCTAGAAGATTCTAATGACAATTGACATATGCCATGTGCTACATTTTGGTTTTCTATTTCTGATTCTCTTGATAGACTTTAAGTTTTAACTCTTGGGACCTTGTTCCTATAAAAGGCCAAACTAAAAACTTGTATGCACATAGACCTTAATCAATATCGAAGCCAATTTGATAGCTACCTATCTCATGTATCTTTGTAACCGGTTTTGTTAGTTCAACCGAACAAGACTGTGTGTTGCACCATTTAAGGGTGCATGTAGAACCTACTTGGTGTCCAAACTAAAACCCCTTATTTAAAAGCTCACACCATTTTATGCCTATCTGTGAATCAATTTGGTAAAGTATAAAGTGTTTTGCTTTGATTTGGTTATATCTTGGGGCATGCGTGGAGAATAACTAGGAATTTTATTTTTTTTCAATGTTTTGATGCTTTATTTTAGATTAGATGTTTAAATTTTTGAAAGTGTTCCAAAAAATAGATGAATGAATGAAAATTTATTAAAAATATTTCATTTTCTATGAAATTGTTGAGTGCTTAAAGCTAAATCTACTTAAGTAATAGAAAAATTGTTTGATGTTCATGAAATTTTATTGCAAATATATTGATTTAATGAGATTATTTTATGATGGAACTGGAAATCTTATACTTAATGCTCATGATTCTTAATGAAACTGGACATAACCATATAACCCTTGATATTAACAACATTATCACATCATACCCTGAAGTGAACCTAGTATGGTCAAGACCTGACTATCAGAGACTTGGGATTGAGCTAAGTCAACCTTTTTTCCAATTACACAGACACACACTAAGGCTGCCCTAGTTAAGTCTTTCAAGAATATAGGTTCTTCGTGGTTAGTTTGTGAGTACTTTATCTGCATTTTTGTTATGTGTGACATCGTTGTCAACAGTTACCATATAACTAATATTTCCATCATGAATATCTAGTTTCTAGTTGGGTGCAAACCTAAAAATAGTTAGTGTGTTAGGTGGCAACCTATAGCTAGGAAACTACCAAATAACTAGTACATTAGGTAGCAATCTCAAAGCCATTATTTCTAGTTTCCAATAAGGTGACAACCTCAAATTTGTTAGTTTTAGTTACCTTTGTTGTCATTAGTGCCTTATTGTTCACCTATCCTAACCTCTTTCATGAGTGGCTACCTTACAACCCTTGTAATCATTACCCCATTTCTAATACCCAATACCTAGTTACCTTAGTTTAAGAAATATCATCTTCTTATTTTCAATGTAGGTCACTTTCAGACTTCCTCACCTTAGCTCTTTTATAGAGAAAATCTTCATAGATCCCTCCTCTTAAAATATAGTTAATTTTTGTGGCACTTTTAGCTATTCCATTGGTATATTATGGCTTAATATTCATCTTAGTTTTAGACATGCATTACATTTCATTCATGTTTATATGTGTTTAATTATCTATTTGTATTTCTTGTGTGTTTTGGTCATGTATGTTTTCCCTCTATTTTTTTCCCTCTTATGAGTTGGATGTTTAATATTGTTGGTATATAGTAACTACCTCAAGATTCCAATGGATTTTTTGTAGTGACATGTATATGCATAAGAATGAAGAAGAATCAAGACAAAGACAACATCTCTACTATGGTAAAATGTATCCTTTGTTTTTATAATTTACTATACTTTACTTCAGTAAAATTCTTCCTTAACACATCATAAGTCTAAGAAAGTGTCAAAGGAAATGTAAGATAAAAATACATACACTATAATTTACTTTGACATGTTCTTCACCCACTCTAGTCATCTTGTCACTTGTGTGTTTTGACCTCTTTTTGATCCTCTTTGTTGCCTTCCCTAGCCATGTCCTAGTTGTCAATGTCTCCTAACACCTTTTATGTGTTGGTTATTTTTAATTTATTCCCTTGTCCTAGGTGCCTTCTCCTTTTCATGAGCCCTCACCCTTCATCTTGCCACCTTTTTCAAGTGCTTTAATCAAATTATTTAATGGGACATTATCCTCTGAACCTAGTAGAAATTCCACCTTTGGCCTCCTAAAATATTAATTTTAGTTATATGAACTTGTGCTTAAGCTGACCACCTTTGGGTGAAAAAACTTTGTATTGATTGATCTTAGAAAGTTGGGCTTTTTTGGGCTCAGGATCGATGCCCCCTTCTTGGGAAAATTGGGGTGAAAAATATTTGTTTATCTAGTCAAGATACATATCTCATAAATATTTCATTTAATTATTTCACATAGAAAATAATATGTTACAAGGCCTAATTCCCTCCAAAATCTCATTAAATAGGTACCAATCTCATTTTTTTGGCTTGAAACAACAAACTTTCATTTTGGGAGCTATTTTTGAGAATTTTTCTCTAAGAGAATGGGGCTACTCTATTTATTACAAAAATATTTATAGAGAGTTATTTCTCATTAAATAACATGAATAATTTTTTTTGGTGACCTTATTGACCTCTACAACTGAATTAAGTAGCAACAATATACTATTTTGAGTTTTTGCATTAACTAATTTGGGGTTTTCATGAAAATAATTTGATTTTGGATAATAATCTATTGATTATTCCTAATTGTCTATATTTAAACTCTCCCCATCTATTTGCATCCATTCCTGTAGAAAATTTGGTCATCTCTTCTATCTCCCATCCCCTCCTAACTCTATTGTAATCTATTGAGCCCTAGATTTGCATTTTGTTTGCATATTTGTATTTTGAGACAAGGGTAAGTGCATGGAAATAGGGTACAAAAAAGGTCAAAAGTCACATTTTTTTTTAATAAAATTAGCTAAAGTTGGACTTGGGTGAGTAATTCAAGATGTGTATGCTTAAAATTTGGAGATATAATAATAACAATAATTGTATTAATCTAAATCTAGTTTCTTAATTACTAAAGATTTTTATGTTGCATGCACACAAAAGTGTTCCTATTTTTAAAAATATAACACAGAGTTTGGTGTGTGCCCCCTATTTTTTTGATACATTTGGTATTTTTCAAAATTAGTTTGTGGAAATAGAGCCAAGAGTGAGTACTACAAGTTGTAAACTTTTTTATTGAATATTTATTTTTTGTGTATTTTTGAAATGGATGGATCCTAAAAATTAAATAATTGAGTGTGCATGTCATATAGATTGCACAAAAAAAATTAAAAAATACATTTTTCTTTTAATGTGTATAGAATGAAGCATAGAACAATGATATATTTTAATTTGTTTTGGATAAATGGGTCAAAAGGTATAAAAAATAGTATATATGTACTAGAGGAATACGAAGACACTCTTCAAAGAAAGTAAAAATAAATACCTTAACTTATTTAGATTATTTAAAAAATGTAAGACTACAAAGCTAAGAATTAGCTCTTTGTTTTGGTGATGATTTGTAAAATTATATTGCAAAACATATAAAACTTAATGAGCTTGGAGTTTAAAATTAGATTGTTTTATGTTAAAAAGACAAATTTAGGAGCCACAAGAGATATCCAATTCTTAGGATTGGAAATCCAAGCATAAATGGGTGGGGAGAATTAAATTTTGAATTTAAGGCATTAAAAATGTGTACACATTAAAACACATAAATATTTTATTTTACACAACATAAATGTGTTTTACTAAAATTATCAAGTCTGACCACTAATTTGTCCCCTATTTCCATCCACTTACCCTCGAACCCATTTCCCATATCACTAATATCAAACATTTTATTATTAAATAAAATTTTCATTATATTTTAGTTTTTGGGTCCTTGTTTATTCATATTTTCCATTCCACTAGCTCACACTGCCTCCATTGCAACCCCAGGACCTCCCAACTTTGCATTATGTGATTATTTTGTTATTTTTGAGACAAACCCATTTTAATAGCAATAATATAAGTTATTTTATCAATAATTATTAGGTCCATCAATATTTTGTTTGTGGGTCTTCATTTTTCCCTTTTAATCCTTCACCCAACACCCTTTTTCCTTTGCAAGCCCTTGAATGCCTAATTTAACAATTTTTGCTATAAATTTTGAATACCTTGATATTTTCCCACAAAATAACTTTAGAATCAAACATATCTCTAATATATTTTCATCCATTAGATCATTAGAAGTTTTTGTTTCCGTTTTTAATATTTTTTCATCCTTGAAGCCACAATTTTATAAATTTTCTTATATTTACCAAAACAAATAATCATTTGTTTGTACTCATAATGGTTGTAAATTCTTTAAATGAACATAATTTTAGGTTTAGTTATTTTTATCATGTGGAATCTTTCTTAAAATGCCACAAAAGGGTTGACTAAGGAAAAAACCCTCTTTAACCATTCATTTTTGCATGATTTCCTATATATCTTTGTTGTTTCAATTGAATATGGAAAAAAATTGTCAATAATATACGAAATTTCCAAGTTTAAAGTGGTCTTAAAATCACCTACTAAATATCACTATAAAATTATGACCAATTTTAAGACTCTTAATTTTTTAGTTATTTTTTAGGAGCTCATCAGGACAATCAACCAAAACAAGGTTATTAAATACAATGCTTTGACCCTAAAACCCTTGTTATTTTTTATTTTTTAGATTCAAATATTCATGGAATATGTACCATGATATCAAATCTTATATCTTCTAATAAAAAATAAAAAATAAGGCAAAATATTCCTATTTATGTATTTAATCAAAGAATATAAGTTTTTATCTCCACTTTGTCATCATTTTTGTAGTTTATCAAGTGTTCTAATTATGAAAACCATTTTTTTCTGACTCTCTCTCAATTTTTTTGGTAAATTTACTATTCCATAATCAAGTAAACGTGTTCCCCTTGCTTCTCTTTCATTTTTAAAATCTTTGGTTCTCATTACCAAGACGTTGTTTCCAAACTCTATTGTTTTGTTAATTTATTAGTGATAACTTCAAGTGTGTATGAAATAGGCATAACTAATATTCTCTAATTCAAATTCTCATTTCCTATATATAATTTGAAATATAACACACTTAAGAAAGATAAAATTGTAACATTATTTTTTATCTTTCACCCTCTAATAGGAATTTGAGAACATAAGTGCACCTAAAAATAAATCTTACATCTTCTATCACATTACTCTAATATATATAAAATTTAAAACTGGAAACCATCAAGTGGTATCCCAGAACTATAATCCAAAACCATGAGCCATAGCGAAAATTTAATGCTTCCATAGTCATGGCCAAGCAACCTAGAATACTAAGTAACTATTATTACACCTCTTCACATCTTACACATTTCTTACATGTCATAGGTTTGATCATAATGGTCAAATTGACCACTTTCCAAAATCTAGGTGCTTCACGAAGGCATTTGATGTTTGTATCATAGACACCAAATTGAGAAGATTCTCTATAACTCTCATTTTGATTATTTCAATGTAACATCTATATTAAATGATTTATTACATATTATCCAAAGTATTCTAGACAATGCATAATAAATATTAAAAAAATAATATCCCTACCCTCACATGGACATCCCATTTTGGAGATTATAGATTATTTATCATCCACATAATTAAATAATTTATAAGACTTATGATTTTCAAGGTGAATGACTCATCTAATCCTTTGTGTATCTAAAGGAACATACAATATACTAGTGTTGTGCCTTGATTTATATGTGTTGTATTTAAATTCCTAAAGTGTTGTGTAGCAGGTTCCCTTGTCAGTGATGACCAACAAGTAGTTTGGGATTCTTGTCTCACCATATCATAACTTTTAGTAAACTAGAAAATGGTATGGAATATGTTGTGGTATGAGATGCACTAGCTTTCCACTTTTTAATTAGTTGCATTTATTTTAAAGGGGATTATATGTTGGAGAATTGGGTAATAGGAAGTTTTATAATGCATAATGGTCACATTTACTTCTTATACTAGCTAGTCATTATTTGTGTAAGTGTTTATAACTTGATGCTAATATGATAATTTTGTGTACTTATCTTTGAAATTTTACCCTCGTATCCACTTGATATTTGCATTGTGAATTATCTTACCAATAATTTTACATGTCAAAGGGATGGGTAGGTGACTTTTATGAGAATATGGTGGGATTTTCTTGTAGCATTCAATTAAAACCAAAAACATACGATAGACTCTCTAAGGAATTTTTCATACTCAATGGTCAACCAAGAATGAGGTACCTCTTGTTCAAGTTTTTGGAATTTAAACTATTGTACATATTCAATATTATAATTATTTAATTGATGGATTAGGTTGGCATTCTAGGAACTCATATGTAATTTTTCTCTTGTGTACACTTTAGTTGATTAATGTCATTATTATGTATAATAATATATGCATGCTTCATCTTCTCAACCTTTTTTGAAATATATTTCTTTTTCTTCTCTAGGTTTTCTTTGCTAGATTTTTCTTCATAGGTACCAAACCTATCTGCTACTAAATCTATGGGTTTACTCAATACAACCTCTATAATGCTAGTAAGTTCAACTTCTGTTACCTCATAACCAAGCTTCAAAACCCAAAATATTCTAGGTTCAACTGATTCCATATAGTAGTAGTCTCTGCTAACCATAAATGTTATGTCATTCTTGTATTTAATCACAACACTTGCTAGAATCCTATATCTCCCTTGCAGTCGTTCTTGAAATGTTTTAAAAAATCCCCACAAAGCTGACTTTCGAGACTCAAAATATGCAAATCTCCTTAGGTGATCTCTAATTTGTAGAACTACCAGAATACTATAATTACATACAACATTCTTTGCTCAAGGCACTTCATTTAGAAAGTTAAACAACAAGAAAATAATTAGGGTACCATACTAGAAAGGGTACTTGACTCTTTTGTCTTCTACAAATTCTCCAAAAATTGCAATCTTAGTACAAATCAATATCCAACCCTTCCTTCACCATCTCGTGAGCCATGTGTATTACGGTGGTTGAGACAAAATTATTTCTATTTGTGAAGAATATCTTGTAATCAATAAACATATAAGCATACTTTACATTCGAATCTTCAATATCATTCATCGTTAGGGAACGCTTGCCAAACTTCACACCGATGAGCTTCATCACTACTGCATTCTTCATCGTTGAAGCTAGAACTAGTCTAGTGGAGCAAAAACTAGTTACAACCCTAATTTCATCTTTAGTGATCATGTGCATCATCTCTAACCACATGAATTTGTCATGTATTCTACTCAACACATACTTCACCCACTCATTTTCATAACAAAAATTGGGAAACTCGTTCCACACATCTAATTTCTTCTTTGTCAAGATGGAGTAATCTAGTTTTAGCTTGAAATCATCTCTAGTTAGAACCTTTTCGCTAAATTATGCTAGCTTCAAGTGGTCATACTCATCCATATTCATATGAATGTAGATATATGCACATCCTTTGTGTGCATAACACCACTAGGAACCTTGAAAAACACACCTTCATGACCAGTTTCTATTGATTTGTATGGATGCTTCTTGAATTTACGTCTTGGCCTCTCAAGCACATTAATAACTTGTGGAGTAAACATCTTGAACTCCTTTGAAACTAGGGTTTTGCATGAAATAGTAAATACCTTGTGAATCTTCACTAGTAGGGTTTCACACAACACTTCACAAATGCTCCAAATATATTTTTCTCTACTATCCTCTTCAAATTCTTGAACACAAATGACTTTTAAAATGTGCATAATTAAATATAAACCCTTTTTTAGTGACCTAATATGCACATTAATTGTAGTAGAGAAAGTTATTGTAGTAGAGAAAGTTAGGTCAATTTTTTTTCAAACCCTAAAAGCATTCCACAAATCTTTGCAATAAGAGATTTCTTAGATCAAAGACTTCACCAATAGATCAATCATATCAACCTATACATACCAGTATGCTGAAGACATCAAAATCTCATCTTTGGTAAGGGGCTGAAGAGTTTTCTATTAAAACTCCCCCTAAGCCAATGCTCTATATCTAGTTTATAGAAGAAACATATGTACCAAGATTTGGCATTGACTCATTCTTCACCTCTTTATCTTCCTTTCTCTTCCATATCTTGTTCATCTCCTTCATCTCAACCGGATCAAACATCTTTACTGAATCACCCTTCTTTTGTGAACTGAAGGGTTTCACATTCATACTTCTACAAAAATTAGTTATGTGTCCTGGTTTATTGTATTTATAGCATGTGACACCTTGTTGCATAGAAAACTTACTTCTTACCATTTTAGATCTGCATTCAAAAGCCTTATGCCCAAATCCATTACATGTATGACAATAACCATTGAAATATTGGAGCATCATACCATTATTGTAACCATTCATCATCTGAATTCTACAATCAATATACTTATGAACAAATCTATTACATGTATAACATTGACCAAAAAGTGATTGAAAGTTCTAATTCATTCTTCTTCTACACTCTATAGCTCTATGTTCAAATTTATTGCAAGAATAATAGTAACCATTAAAAGATGAATACCTTTGTGTAGTTGGTTGTTTGATAGGTGGTCTTTTAAAATATTTCTTCTGGTTTCAAACATGTTTGATATTGCTCTTCTTATCTCTAGTCTTCCTTTATTCATGATTCTTCTTTTCAACATTGGTTGGAGTCTGATTTTTCTTTCAGCTTTCTCATTTTTTAAACCCTAATCCTTCTTTTTCCTTTGAAGATTTTTGACTAGCAAGCATATCATCAAGCAAGGTGGAGCTCTTCTTAAAATTTCCGAATTGAATTTTTGCTTTCTCTAGATCTTTCCTTAAAGAGACAACTTCTTCTTCAAGTCTTGGACATTTTGTAGACTTGTCTTTCAATTTGGAATTAAAGCAATCTTCAACTCTTTTTCCTTCTTCAACTTGCACTTTCAGAGTGTTGATTGTCTCATTTGATTGTTTGAGCTTCTCATTTGTTTCCTTGAGTCTTTCTTTAACTTTCTTGATTTGATCTATCAACTTCTTTATGCACTCATATGATTCCTTAATATTTTCTTTCAAATCTCTATTCTCACATTCTTCTTTATCTAGATCATCAAGAGTAGATCTAAGTTCTCCTTCCATGTCAACTTAAAAATCTTCTTTAGTAAACCCTTCCATCATAATTTATTTTGGAGGGATAGGATACCTCATGGTTTCCATGTGCTCAACCTCCAAGATCTAACTCAACGATTAAGTTAATTGAAAGACCTGAGCTTTGATACCAATTATTGAACACCCAAAATATTGAGAGGGGGGAGGGGTGAATCAATATTCACTGAAATTCATTTTCATCAACTTAAATATGCATCCAAAGCATCTCATTTAACATGAAAAATTGGAAAGGAAAAACTAAAGCATGCATCATATCAATAAAAACAAGAACACTATATTTACTTGGGAAACCCTTGGAAGGGAAAAACCATGGTGAGGATCTTAGCTCACAATATATTATGAAAGGTTACAATGGATTACAAAATGTAGGACTCATTGTCCAAGGACTCACTGTCTAGAAAGAATGGCTCACTGCCAAGGGATCACTACCCAAGGGACTCATTGTCTAGATTAGAAAAGAGAGTATAAGAATGGATTATTGCTAGATTTTGAATTGCTAACAATGCATCTACACCATGATGAAGTTACAGTTCCAATTAAGCTCAAAAAATTGACTTTACACACTTCATTCTTCACTATCACACTTCACACTTGTCACAATCGCTCTCTCATTCAAACACCATCATATCTCATAGGTCACTCACACTAAATTAATCTTCTATATATATGCATATATTTTGTAAATACTCATATCATCAATTAGGTCATCCGAATTGCATGAACCATACAACACCATGAACTGTCGGCTCAAAACTCCCTCATAAATTCCTTACAAAAGGAACCAAAATGTGTTCTTCATCAAAATAGGTCAGCATGACCTATAATGACTCCCATTAATCCACTCCTTACACAACTCAACTCTGTACGACCCCAAAACCCTTAGGTTGACACCTCATACAAAAAATCGGTGAAGCAACAACTGAATGAACAAACTGTTCATCCACAACTTGACACATGAACCACAAAACCGCTTGCCACTTGGAGCATGTATGCACTACTGACATCCTCAAACACTTTCTCAAAAATACACAACATAATAATCATCTATAGTGGAATGTGGAAAATTCCAATATGCACTTGTGACTTTGTTTCTACTAAGCTCAATACTTTGTCATCAATATCTTCAACTGAGGAATACATACAACCCTAAAAAATTGGATATAGACTGCTTCAACATGTACCATTATTACCTATAAACCACATGATAGGATGATGCAAAGCGGAGCAATGTAGACCATAAAATTGTTCCTCTGTTATACTAAAAATGCACCGGGACTTAGTTGATTTGGTCAAACACACTTAGTCTTCTCTAGACTTCTCTAGACTATGTACATATAGATGCACCAACACTTATAAAATGGTTTTCCATCAATGAAAACACCATACACCATCATCCTCATATTTCCAACAAATGGATATTTTTGCTCTTGACTACTCTTGATTGCTTTTATGATGTATAATTTTCTCTCTAAAATTGCTATTAATTCATTAAGATTAAAATTATGAAAATACTTTGTATTAATATGAAATAATTCTAATTTCCTAAAAAATAAAATGCTGATCTAGTCGAGAAATAAATTCAAATTTTCAAATAATAAAATACTAACACTGACATATTCAAATTGGAGCCAAAAAGAGGTGGTCTAGGGCATGGGGCACCCTAGACCGGACCCAATCTTTTTAGGGCCCAAAGTGTCAGGGGAAAATATTAAATGCTTATTTTTATTTCTCATTGTTTGATTTTTTAAAGATATTTGTAAAATGGGGTATTAAATGCATAAATAGGTCCAATAACATAGGGGGAGCAAAACCTAGTGTGAAAATGTCAAGGGTGACAATTTGGATGCTACACATGCTAGTTGCAGTAATCTATTATGTTTTGTGAACTAACCTTTTTCAAGTCTATCAAGCATTCAAGGCATCCATCAATCAATATTTGTTGTAACTTATGGTGTGACATTACTTCATCAAGGATTTTACATCAAGGTGACATTATCATTTATTATTGATCATTTCATTCAATTATTATTATTTTGGCCTCTACCTGACCTAGGGCATGCTCTCTCGATCATCATCATTTGATGTGCTTGAAGGTATAAATACCAAAAAAAATTTGACTTAGGAAAGCCCCTATACAACACAACCTTTCCCCCTCTTTCCATATATGTAGGTTAGATCCAATAATTTCAGTAGAAGATAGTTGAAGAAAACACAATGCAAACCATAGCCTACAGTTCAGACTACATATCTGGGAAAAGAGGAGGCTAAATTCTAGGGTGCCCTACGCCCTAGACCTATTATTTTAGCCTCAATTTTATGTCACAGGTGTAGAGTACTCTTCACTCCTCAGATATGCTTTATGTTTCCAAAATTTTAGTTTCATCTGTGTGATAAATCATATCTTTTAGACTAGGGCTACATGCCAAATAGGCTTATTAAACACACATCAAATTCATATCTTTTACAACTCAAGAAGAACATAAAACCTAGGAGGTTGGCTCTTTGTTGTGGTAATAAGCCAATCACTTGTTAGTTTATGTTTGAATCCGGATTCAAAGTGAAAAGGAGATAATCCTAGTTAACCTAATTGGATATAGGATCAATTTTCCTACTCAACACTTTTTTATATTAAATATATGATTTTATCTAATGTTCTTATGCAAGTTTAGGTGCAATCTAGTAAAAATTTACTCAAATATTTTCATCTCTATGAGTTTTTGGACCATTGGGGTAATGCCCCTTTCACTATTTTTTAGGTTCCTCCTAACTCCACTTCTCCTTGTGCGTGTCAATGTGGTTGTAGCCACTCATCTCTGACAATACAATCGAGGAGATCATGAGTCTAGCTCTCATGGTCCTATGCTATAAAATACTAAGGAAAATGTTGTCCATGAAGGATGGCCTCATCCATCACATCCACCTTCTCCTCAGTGGGACACTAGTTGGGCAGACACCAACAAATTTCCTCATATGCTACTTACCATCTCCCTAGTTCACACTCAACCACCTTTGAAGGAGAATGTTGAAGATAATTCTCTCACTAGTTGGGAGCCAATTGATGCCTCTATCACCAATGATGTTTGGGGGAATCTTGATGATAAAGATCCTCCTCCACCTAGCATATCCATGATTTCTTAGATTTTTTGTAATTTTATTTTAGGAAGTTAGGCCTATTTGTTGGACTCATGGGTGTTCTCTACCACCCTCCCCTTTTTTGTGAATATTGTACTATTTTCTTTATATTAATACAAAGTTAAATAAGATATATTCATAAAAAAAACTAAAGTAAATTTCTAATATTTATAAATTTAGTTAGATCCTTCTAAAAATAACCTAATTTAAATATCATAAAATATGGTATATCCAACTTATATGTGAGAAATCTATATAATGCACTTTTATCTATTTGAATAACCTTTTCTCATCCTCTTAAATTTATCCAAAGCCTTTTATTTTGTGGGGTCCATCCTATTATGTAAAGATTACAATATATAAAAAATTGAGGTGATGCCAAAAAAATTAATCTTGATCTATTAAGTATTTTATACATTTTTTCAAGAAATAAACAAGCATATATTATTTTAAATATTTTTGAAGTAATATTTTATATATTTTTTTAGTGTACAAATATAAATACTAAAACATGTCTACAAACTCTTACCAATTGAATTATTTAGGCTCTTAATAATTATTTCATTTACTTAAAAACTATTTTATTTTTCCACAACTCAGCCAAAGGGAACTCAATTCAAGTGGGTGGGGGTGGCATAATCCATGACCATAGAGGGAAGATGATTCTTGCTTATGTCATTAATCTATGTATGCAAACTTCTAATTATGTGGAAGTGGCGATAGCCTATCATGGGATCCTTATTGCTAAGAATGCTAGAGTGTCCACTCTAGCAATTGAAGGTGATTCAAGAAACACAATAATGTTACTAAGTGGGAAGGAAAACCCTTGCTGGACCTTACAATACCCTATCATTTTAGCTTGTAATTTCATAATGAACCTTGGAAATTATAATTTTTTTCATGTGTTTTGAGCTGGTAACAAAGTGGCAGATGCTTTGGAAAATCTAGGAGCCTATATGGAGAAGATTACAATTTGGGATGATCTCTTGATGATCCTAGAAAATGTGTGTGAGATCTTAATTAATGATGAAAAACTATTCTAATTTTGTGTTCGAGTTGAACTCCTCATTATCTCACATCAACAATTGGAATGGGTTGTGTATTAAGCAATCTTTTCACCCCATCCCACCTTTTCATAAGTTAACTTTGTCTCTATTTGTGCATTGTAATTAGTGCTTCTAAAAAATTCTCAACTTTCATATATCTGAAGTGTTTGTTGTGATGGGTGGTGATCTCGTCCAATAGGATTCTTCTTCCTATGAGGTTTGGAAGAAGGGTAAGGATGTTTGGACTATCCATCAATGGGGCAAGCTAGCTAATTATATCGAGGGTATGGTGGGGCATGACCCTAACATCTCCATGGAATTTTCCAACTCTTGGAAGGAAAACAATGTGGTTGTTGGGGGAAATTTTATCTATATTAAGTACATGGAGCTTATTGCGGAGGTCATTGGTGTTTCCTTAGAAGGTACTTTTCTCCCTAGGAAGCCTAAAGGCCACTATCAAAAGGAGATGGACATATTTTTGAAGAAAGGGGAGAATATTAATCATCTACAAAACAAATTCAATAGGGATGACCTCTCGAGAGTTTGGAGCAGAATGGTAGAATTTTTGATGAGATATGTTACTTTGGAAGGTAGGTTTAAGCGCTTCCATTCCCACCTTTTTCCCATGCTTAATCACTTTTTTTATAATGTGAGAATGAATTTTGTGTTATGAATAATGTCCTCTCTCGAAAAATCTATCAAGGTTGTTCAAGATAAGGGGAAGAATTTACCCCTTCACCGAGGGTTGAGTTTCAAACTGTATCATTTCAAGGCAACACTTTCTTGCTCTTTAGCCTCTGCTAGGAAAATCACCCTCTTGGTCAAGGATTCTGTTGTTTTTAGAGAACCTCTCTTCTACCTTGGGACCTAGGTCATTTCCATCCCCATTCCCAAAGGGTCACTAGAGACAAAGGTAAATCCTATATTTATGAGGTCCCCACCCCAGTTTCTAAAAAAAATGTTTCATTTTCTGACCCCCTAGATCTCCATTTCGAATAATTTTGAAGATTTCTGATGTCCTTCCCTCGATGGTTCCCTTGTTGGCTCCCTTATTCAAGATGAATTTTTTGAAGCCTCCAAGTATCCCTTTTCAATCAACCCTTCTTTCCCTCTAGATTCCCCTACCCTTTTTGTTAAGCTAGATAATGCCCCAAAAGACACTCCTTTGGATGTTGTTGTTTATGCCAGTTGCATCCCTCTGAAATTGAAAATTAATGATCTGAGCAAGGTTGTGAATGTTTAGAACGATATTTTGAAATGGTTGATATCCTAATTAATCATGGCTAAAGATAGAATTCACAATCTAGAAGAGAATATTCTCAACCATAAGGATTCCTAGTCGGGTGAAGGGTCAGTGCAACATCATGGGGGTCCAAACTAGGCCCCTAAGTGGTAAGGAAAATTTAGAAAAATAGAGTTAGGCAACTTGACATAAAAAATTGAATAGGTTATTAACATAATTTGAAAAATATGTAAGAACAAAATTTGTAGAAAATTGAATGTAGTTTCTAAGCTACTAGTCCTGTTTTGGATAAAAAGTATATCTATTTTATGAAAATTTGAAATTTCAATGCAATAGTACTAAATTTTCAAGAAAAAAATAAAAAGCAGGTGTATGTCTGACCAACCTAGAAGTACAATAAAATATAATATTTTTAAAAAAAGCTTTCAATATAAGTAGAGGACACATGCTCGAATGTGCTGCATTGTTTTTGTAATTTTTTTGCAAGTAAATAATTATTTATGATTTTTTATTAGAACTTTTCAAAATTATTAAAATGTATTTGTCTGACCACCATAACTTGGTCAAAAAATTATGATTTTTTTTCATCCTATAGTATGGGAATCATAGAATGTGATGCATCTTTTGGATTTGAAAAATTTGAAGTCATTTGAGAATTATAGATGTTTTTCAATCAACCTATAAATAAGGATTTGAGTTATAATGCATGCAAAAAATCAATAATTATTATATATTAAATTCAAAATAAGGAATAACTTATATTGGTGGAAAGCTGACAATTAGGTCAATAAACCCTTTTCATTTCATCAAATTTAGATTAAAAAAAAGTCGTTAGCCACAAAGGAGAACTTTGCAAACTAAGGAAAATTTCTAAACAAGTTTTTATAGTTGACTTTTTAGGTATGACACCCTAAGACAAATCCCAACACAAACCCGAGGGAAAACCCAAGGCTACAATTTTTTAGAAAAAAATAGATATTCGTTTTGAAAAAAAAAAAGATATCCATTTTGAAATGAATAACCGATATATGTTTCAAAATGGATATGCATTTTGAAAGGCCCAAAAAACCCTCTTTAGTAAAATGGGCGTAACTATGGGAACACCAAATCTACTGCTCATGGTTTTTCTGCTCTCTCGCCCAAATAATTTTTTTAATTCTGACTCCAAATGGCTTTGCTACAACTCCCTTTCCTCTCACTCTCCTATGTTACAACATGTCTTGCCTAAGTGTGGACTGGTTGTAGATTTGTCTTACCCTGTGGTTGTGGATTCAATTGTACCTCCTACTGTGGGTTTAGCTTTGGGCTCTCCTATGGTTCCCTCTAGGGGTGCTACTTGATTTTTATTGATGTTATGAAGTCAAATGTTGTAGGGGTGAGCTTTCTGTGGTTGTTGAAGTGTGCCTCTACTAGTTGTATTGTCTCCTTCGGGTAGGAGGTTTGTGAGAGCATTGATCATTTCTCCAAAATGGGTTTAATCTATAGATTCTATCATATATGGCCTTCTCTCCCAAATTTGAATATATGGATAATGAAGCATTGGAAACCATTGGTGGGAGGTAGGATTGAGATTTATCCTTTTGCTAGGGTTTTTTTTATTGTTGACTTTTCTTCTTCTAAGGATATGCAAGTTATTTTAGATTAGGGTTTGTGGTTTTGGGATTCTCATCCCCTATCTTTGAGGCCATGGGTTCCCTCCTTCAATCTCCTGAAGGAACCCCTTGATATTATGTCTATCTGGGTGAGATTTCCTTATATCCCCTTACAATTTTGAAGCTCCTCTACTCTTTGGAGCATAGGTAATGCTCTTGGAAGATTTTTGAAAGTAGATGAGGCTTCCTTGAATTATACACACACCTCCTATGCTCAAATTTCGGTGGAGGTTGATCTATCTTAGGAACTACCTGGAGAGGTTGTGCTCCAAGTGAAGGACTAGTCTTGGTCTTAACTTGTTGATTATGAAGGTATCGCATTTTTTTGTAGACATTATTTTTCTACTAGACATTTGGCTCATGACTGCTCTCGTAGTTCTCACCTTGCTTCTTCTTCTACTTGGTGAAAGAATTCCCTCAAGGACCATCTTACAGTGTACCCAGATGATTCCTCTTCTTTTGATATTGAGGATTTTGAGCCTCCTCCTCCTGCTCAGAAGAAACTTATTGTTGTTGATAACATTACCACTTCTATGGACACTATTGTTCAGATTTTGGACAAAGTTGTTCCTGTTGCTATGTGTGTTTCCTCCCCTGAGGCTCCTGATGCTCCCATTTTAGATAATGTAGTCTCTTCCTTAGTTCTTTCTATTCCTACTATAGGTTTGGATGTTTCATGTGTTGTTCCTTCTACTCCACCTATTTTCTTTTTTGGAGGAGCTTCTCCTCCTTTTTGTCAAAAATATTCAATCCTTGTTTATGCTTCTTCTTGGACTAAGGTGAAGCGCAAGAAGAGGCATACTCCTAAGATGAACTCTATCTCATTTCACAAGCCTTTTGGAGTTAAAATTACTAGGTTCAAGCTTGAGTTCTTGAACTATTCTATTGGCAACATGTAGGTTGGGTTTTGGTTTGCCCTATTAGCTTCTCTACTGTTGTTGGGCTATTGTCTTTTTGTAGCTCTATGGGTGGCTTGTAGGCCTATTCTATTGGTTGGAAAGCCTGTTCTTTATTTGTTGTTTTATTTTGATTTGTTTTGATGGATGTGAAGCATGTTTCACAATGTTGTCTGGGTAAGGACCCATTAACCCTACTTTCTAAATAAAAAAAATGGGCATTAACTTTTGTGTTTCTTTTTGAAATTTTGATTTTTTTATAGGCATTTGAAAGGTCATTTAGAGATTTGAGAAATGGACTAGGTAATGTTTCTAAATTATACACAAAAAATAATTATAATCATTTTAAATTCATGGGTAAGTGCGAAAAGATGGGGGCCAAAATGGGGGCTTAAGTGGCCACTTTTTTCTGAAATCAAGAAATACTAACCTTGGACGTGAAATTGAGGATAGTTACACTCAAAATTATGAGATGCAACAAAAAAAAGGATCGTAGTGCTCCGATTCCACTTTCTAAACTACTAATTAAGGGGTTCAAAAGAGGGGCCCACAAAAATTGGTGTTGTTTTTGTCAGAAAAAACATAGCATAGCAACTTTTCTGGGAGTGTAGCATGGTGAATTTTCTTTTTAGTATTTTTAAAATCACTTCAGTGAGAAATTAGCTAACAGTATGTAGTTGATGCACAATTTTTCAGATAATTTTTTAATGAATATTTAATTTTTTTACTAATTTTCAAAGTGGACACTTCCTCAAAAACTGAATTTTGGCCATGCTACCCCTACAAAATTTGAAAACTAATTGATTTTTTAAAAATATATGTAGAATGGAGTCTAATTTTAAAAAATGTAATTTATTTGAAATTTTGATGAACGGTTAATTTACTAAAAAAAAACACCAAACACTTCTTTTTGCCAAAAAAGAGACAAAAATAAAAGAAATTATAGATCAAAGGCTTAACATTGTCAAAAAGTGGGGGTGACCCTTTGGTGAAATGGTCGGGATTCTTGCCTGTAGATCCAACAACCAAGGTTCAAACCTTGCGGGCTCACTCTCTATTGCGTCAACAATGGAGTTTTCTTACCTTGGTGTTAAGGGGAGGCTCCTTGGTGAAGTGGTGGGGCTTCTTGCCTATAGTGCCAACAACCAAGGACCAAACCTTTATATCTTTTTTCTTTTTTTGAAGTTCACCTCTCTTTTATTGATCTCAATAAAAAAAATGGTGCAAAGGAGCGATGCACAAAAGGAGATGGGTAACAAACAACAAGCGAGGTAGGAGGAATGAGGGATCTAGAGCTAGGACAGGTGGAGTGATGAGCTAGAGTGCTTGGAACCAATGTAGGCCTTTAGGGATAAGATCAATAATGGTTGGAGTGCATATGGAGATGCTGGGAGGGGAGCTCGATCTAAAAATTATAGACCTCAATGGGTACTAGAGAATGGGGTTTGGGTTGACAAGTGTCATCCCCATTATACCGGGCGATAAGAGGGAGAGAGACACAAACATGAACTTAGGGATAGGGCAAGAACTGGAGCCGAGTGGAGATCATATCACTTTAGGAGGTATGGATGTCAAGGACCACCTTGGATCAGGCTCTTCCAACTATTTATTGTTGATGCCAATTGGGGGAGGAGGAATTTGGGAGGAAATCCAGGGAAGTAAAATCACATTCGAAGAAGGTCAACTTGGTGGTTCGGGAAAAAGCCAAACTCGAACAATGACACTGCTAAGAAATGGCATCACATGGATTCGAGCGTGGTGAGGCATTCGGGCATTGACAAGGGTAAGGGCAAGATGGTGGAGGAATTTGACACTTCAAGGCAAGGAGACACAAAAAATGTTATGTCGCCAATAAAATCTATGCCCTCAATTTCTTCTAAGGATGAGGTAGTTAAGAAAACTAGGGTCTTACACCAAGATATAGGGTTGTTTATGAAATGGGGTGGGGAACTCCAGAGGAGTCAGGAAGATATTAAAAAATGGTGTTCAACAACCTAGGGTGAGAAAATAATGGCGAAGGCTCTGAAAAGATATTTCTATTTGGTTACCTTCCCTGCACAAGAAGATAAGAATAAGGCCATGAAATCAAGGCCTTACTTCATGGAGGGAGCACAAATGCACCTCTTCGATTGGAGCCCTAATTTTGATCCAGGAAAGCTGGAGATAGAAGAAAGCTCCATTTGGATTCGAATTTATAACCTTCCCTCAGAATACTAGGTGGAAGATGCTCTCAAGGTGATCGGGAGACATCTAGGGAAGTTTAAATACCTAGATAAAGCCCAAGAGGACTTAGTGAGTGGGACTTACTTTAGATTGTGCATAAAAATTGTGTAGGGAGTAGAGCTACCATAAGTTGTGGAATTAGTATCAGAAGTTGGTGTGTGGAGGAAAAAGGTGATTAGGGAGGATAACCTGAGTTTATGCCCCAAGTGAAAATTGGTGGAGCATGAAAGGGGGTGATGCTCATCCTGGATCAGAGTCAATGGTCTCAATCTATATGTGGAGGGGAAGGACCCAATGACAAAAGGTAAGAATGGTTTTCTGAAGGGGCTTCCAATCACAAACATGAAAAAGGAACTAGCAGATTTTATTTGGCCCATAAGCATATAAGCAAAGGATGGCGGGAAGGAAAATAGTCCCATGAAAGATTCATAGGTGGAGGAGAGTCAAAATGACTCTCGACAGGGTCAAAAGACTACAAAAGACGTGGCAACCTTCCTCTTCATTGAGGAGAATATCGTGGATAGTTTCCCACATCTAATAGATATTCAGGGGGGAATATGGCAGATGAAGGGGTATAAGTGAGGTAGGTGGATGTGGGGGAGGAGGAGTTTGAGGTAGATCATGAGGTAGATCAAACCCCTATAAGGAAGGAGGAAGAGGGGATGAAAGAAATTCAGGATTAGGGGAGCTTGGTTTATGAGTCAAACTATGATGAAAGTTTTGAGGAGTTTCAGGCAAGAATTTTGGAAGAAAGAGGGATTGAGTAAATACAATGGGGTAGGAAAACCCCCAGGATTAGGTCTGCCAGCCAGAGAGGATGCAAAAACAACAAGGAAAAGTTAACCTTGGCTGGGTTAGCCAAAGGGTAGACTAAACTAAGCCAAACAATCTTAAGAAACAGGAAGGGATTACCCCTTCCTGAGGAACCATGAAGGTTATTAGTTGGAATTCTAGGGGCTTAAATGCCCCTAGAAAATGGCATCTTTTTAGATGCCAATTAGACACCAACAAACTAGACATAGTGTTTGTATAAGAAACAGAATGGAGCAAGGAAGAACAAGAGAAAAGATGAGATTTTGGAAGGGCTGGGAAGGGGCCTTTGTGGAGTCAGTTAGGGCTTCTAGTGGGTTGGGTGTAATCTAGATCCCAACCATGGTTGGTTGCACACTTATGATGACAAATCGGAATTGGATGGTGATGTCAGTGAGGTTCTATGAAGGCAATGTGGAGGTCAAAATGATTAATGTGTATGGATCGGTGGCTACAATAGATAAAAGAGATGTCTGGGGAATGATAATGACCACTTAAAGATAGTTTAAGGAGGATAGAGTCTTGATAGGTGGGGAATTTAATGCTACACTAAATCATACAGAAAAACAAGGTGGAATAAGAACCTTGTCTAGGGTGCAACAAGACTTTCAAGAATTTGTGGACAATAATATGTTAAGGGAAATTCAGATAAAAAATGGGGTGTTCACATGGAGAAATAGGAGGTTGGGCCATACTGGTATTGCAGAAAATCTAGACAGGTTTCTAGTTTTTGGGGATTGGTCCCAGGCAGCAAGCCTACTAGAAGCCATGATTTTACCTTTTAGTGGATTAGATCATTTCTCGATTCAATTGAAAATAATGCAGGATAAGTTCAAAGGGGGCTCACCTTTTCAATTTGAGAAGATGTGGTTGCAGGATCCATATTTGTAGGGATTGATTTCTCAATGGTGGAAAGAGGCTTTGGCAAGTAACCATTCATACCTATTTTCCTTTCACAAGAAGCTCTCCTGCATCAAATCCAAATTGTGGATATAGAATAAGGAGCATTTCAAAAATATATTTGAAGAGACTGATAAGTTAGAGGAGCTTAGGGTACTCAATGAGAAAATAATAGAGCATGGTATGGGTCCAGAGGAATAATTGAAAGAGAAAGTGCTGACATGCAAGCAAGTAGAGGTCTTGGCCAGAGTGGAATATCATTGGAGGAAAAAGTCAAGGGAATTATGGTTACAAGAGGGGATAGGAATACAAAGTATTTCCACAATAAAACTTTGGTCAATAGAAGTGGAAATAGGATTAGTGATCTTGAAAGGGACAATGGCTCTGTAGCTAGGAATGAAGAGGAGATCAACCGGGAGGCTATCAGGTACTTTGAAGGTCTATTCACACAAGATGTTAAACATTTGGGAACTACAGGAAATGATTTTATTGGGGGGATCCCAAGCATAATATCAGAAGAGGACAATAGGGAGATTTTCAAGCCAATCTGTATGGACGAAGTAAAGAAGGAAACTTTTCAGTTAGGTTCAGATAAGGATCCTGGGCCGGATGGCTTCCCTACCCTCTTTTATCAAAATTTTTGGGAAATAATCAAGGATAACTTGGTGAAGGAAGTAGAGGAATCAAGGAGAAAGACCACAGTGCTAGGGGTGATTAATCACACCTTCATCACGCTCATACCCAAGAAAAAAGAAGACAAAAACATGGGGGACTATAGGCTAATCTCTTTATGTAACACACTATACAAAATTATAACCAAAGTAATAGCAAACAAACTTAAATTCGTGATCAATAAGGTCATCTCTGAGGAGCAGAGTGGCTTCATTTTGGGAAGGTCCATTGTGGAAGGTATAATTGTGGTAGATGAGACGATACAATCAGCTAGGAAAATTAGGCTTCCAAGTATGATATTAAAGTTAGACATCATGAAGGCTTATGATTGTGTGGATAGGAAATTCCTGGTAGAAGTGCTGACCAGTTTTGGTTTCGACAGGAAGTGGGTGGATTGGATTGTTACCATATTTTCACTTATAGCTCAATCAATTAGAGCTTGTTGATTTGATTTTATAGAAGAAAGGATACATTTTAATCTTTCCTATATTACATTCAAGTGCATAAATGAAATAATTAAAAAGATTACATTTTTACAAATTAATGCATCCATACAAGTGCATGTAACATAAGAAGGATTTACACAAATATTTTCTAAACAAAGTAGTAATCTTTATTGAATGTAAAAATGTATATTGTCTCACACAAGTCATGAGATTGAATTTACTTATTCAATGAAAATAAAGAAAAGTATATACATGAATAAGTAAGTGGAAAGTAATGTGCATGTAAGGAGGGAGACCAGTAATTGCTTGAGAATGACTGGTTTTGGATGTGTCATCTTGTCTTGCTGCTACTTCATGTTGCATGTGTCCTTCCTAGCTCCATTTTTCTCCTAGTTCCTGCATCTGGAAATAACAATGGTGTTAGAGCAATCCTCTAAGCAATGAAAAGTCTCAAACCATACATAAACAAGTACCTATGCATGTATAAACTAGTCTCAATGTGCATTAAACAAGTATGCAAACCTTGGATGTCCTAGAAAAACCATTGAATTCATCAAACACATCAAAAATATGCATTTTAATTTTCTAACATTTGATTCATGTGCATATATAGGAAAAGTAATGTTGTTGTTTCAATTCATCTATTTTCAACATGTGGGTTAAATGTGGCTCCCATAAGGGTTGAGCCCAGTGTGCTATCATTTCGTGTTCTGACAAAATAGGTGTGTTAGGTCTTCCATGACACTATGATGCAATTAGAGATAAATTTATCATTCATAGTAGGGAATTCATTGTATTCACTGATATAAGCAATATAAGTATACATAATGGAATTACAATGTTTTGAAGACTAAACAATGTTGTTCATCAATCATGGAATGATATGATAAGATTGACAAGTATTGGATCATTTGAATAGTCAAGTGATCATAAGGATAACATGATCATACATGAGATTTTTTCATCACAATGCTATGGTAATGCAATAGACAACTACTATGAGGTTGTGTTATTTCAGGTTTACATGTATTCAATGCAAGATTTTATACAAAGAATATATTTTTGTTGCAAATTTAATGACAACTTCATTTATTCAGAATGGATGATTTTTAGTTTAGTCAACAAAAATATATATGATCAGATGACATGATTCAAATGTAAATAAAGTGAAATCTATGGGAGGTTCCATTTCATGGAAAGTAAGGTATAAAAAGTTTAATGTGATAGCAAGGAAAATCATGCTTTGTTGTGTGCTCTTACAGATGCATTTTTAGGCAATCATTGATTCATTGAAATTAGAGTGAATAGGTAGAGTCAAAGTCAGCAATAACAGTCATGCAATGACCACCAATTCATCAAAGAATAAGACATAGAATTCATTAGGAGATCTGCATTTGGCATCAGTGGAAAAAAGGAGTGGTGTATTTGTGCAAACTGCAAAATTTCCATGGAAATCCAAAGGGAGTTTTCCACTCTTGCACCATCTGGAGGTTCATCTAGTTTTTCTTTTGTCAAGATGTACAGGGCTATATATTAATAAAAATTTAGTGACCAATGGGACTAGGAAGTACCCAATAGAAATATAGTTATCAAACTTCTGAAGAATGTTATTGGAAAGACCCAAATTTGATAAGCCAGCTGAATGTGAAAACCTAGGCCCTGCAGAATCTATGAAGGGTTTCTATGCTAACAAACTTTGACTTTGTTTATTTTTCAAAAAAGTGACTTGATAATATTCTAAGAAGCAAAAATATTGACAGAGAAAACAAATTTCAGCTAATCATGTAAAAGACGGCTTTGGTTCTGAGAGAAAAAATTACAGAGGGTTTCATTTTTTCTAAAAAGTATGAAATACCCTCGGCTTTGTTTAGCTATGGGGCTTGAATCAAACAAAAATAATATATATTCTGGCCATTAAACTTATCTAATTTTATATCTTCAAAATGGAACAAATATGCACCCAAAAAAATTGAAGAAGTGAATTTAGCTACAGTGCTACAATAAAATCAAGGAATATACAAGTATGTGGCCATGACTTTGATAATAGTTTTCTTTAGGAAATACATGAATCTTTAAAAATGAAAACGCTCAAGATTTTTATGGAGGACACAGGTTTTGTCAACCTAGAACTGCACTATTTCAAAATGCAAAAGTGGAAAATCATATGAAACCCTTGAGCTATTAAAAACATTTTCTTAAAGAGGCATATCAGAAATCAGAACAACATATGGACCCATGGCCATTGAGGTTAAAAGGAAAGAAAGAAATCACAGTGAAAGAAAGAAATCCAGAAAAGGCAAAAACCCTCGTCATTTTTAGCTCGAATTTGAACACAATTTTTCTTCCAAAAAATAAAGAGTGACAAAAATTGCTTACCCAAATGGTGTGTTTTCTTTGTTCTCAAGTTTTTTTCTGCCAGGTAATGTTATAATAGGATCTAATATTGGCTTTCCATGGCGGCCAGGTGAAGGAAAAAATCATAGAGAACAAAATAAGCACATAAAATAAGTGAGACAACTACATAAGCCACGACCCTAGGCCCAGATCTAAAGAAAAAATGAAGATTTTCTTTGTTTTGATATAAAAAAAACTCACCAAATTGTCCCTATGGAACTGATCCACATAAAATCATGAAGAAATGTCTTTGTGACAACAAGATTCATCAAAGAAAGTTCTAAGAAATGCTCCAGAACCCTCATCACTGGAGGCCAAGCTTCTTCTTGAAGTTTCCATGCAAAATGAGATAAAGTTTCATTCTTTTGTTTTTTGATTTAGGGTTGAAACCCTAGTGGTGGCCGATTGAGACTTGGTAATTTTTTGCCATCTTTTTATAAAAATATATTGCAATTAATACCCCGCGGGATAGGAGTTCATATTTCATGCCTCTTGTGACATAGGCGTTTCAAATATGAATGTTTTGACTTAATAAAACCCTTGCTTTGACCTTGTCTATGACCAAATACATTGAAGTGGAGGGTTTTTATTTTTGCATTTGTTTTACATTGTTAAATGCTTAAGTTAAGTGATATTTTATAAATCTCTTATACTTAAAGTATTTATTTTAAATGGAAAATATACGAAGATGTGCTTATCTTTATATGACTAAGTCATAAGTGGATGGAGGATATGCTTTGATTTATGATGAGGAGAGAATCTAGGGAGGTTGAGTTTGGTTTGCAAACACATAGAGAAAATATAGTGGTTTTTTTTTATATTTTAAATGATTTGAGAGCATATAGGCATCAATTTATTGTGCCTTCATGTTTGAAATGGTCAAACTTGACCATTTCAACATTCTAGAGCCTTTGTGGAGAAGATCAACATGTTAGATTTATGGATTTTTTGTGGCATCCAACCCAAGGAGGTTGGAATATCCTTGTTTAGTGCATCTATTTAGAGCTTTGCTACTTAGTTGCTTTTGTAACTCATTCTTGAGTCAGTTCTGATAGACATTGCTTTGCACTTAGTGAATTTGGACTCCTTGCAGATTTTTGGCATTATGTAACTCAGTTTTGGGCATGTATACCAGTGAAAGCCTTGGACATCAATGATATTGCATATTTTTCCTTCTCACTCTATGCATTATTGTGTGTACCTAATGGTTGATAAAATTTCTTGTGAAATGTTTTCCTTTTCCTTGTGGTTTTGTCTCAATTTTAGCACCTTTTGCAGAAATATATCTTGTTACAGGTTATAAATAGTGTTATAAGTGAAATCATTTTTAGTTGTGAAGTTTATTTCCCTTTAAGAATTTTTATCATCTTGACCTCTTTATAAATTAATGATGCAAAGATATATGATAAGTGAGTTGTGTAACCTAGTTTTAGTCATTGTTTGAATTGTGCGTACAAGTTATATTTGTAGGCTCTAGGTAGTTTTGGTGTATTACCTTAGTTGTAAATATTAGTTTTCTTTTAGTTCATGCTTAGCCTTTTCCCCTTTTCCTCAATAGTAAGTAGTTTTAGGTGATAACCATCAGGAAGCTGACCTTTTTCGGAGGTTTGGTCTCATTTAATTTACCCACACCTTGGGATCATTAACATATTTCACTAGATCATTGAATTCTTAATTCAATAGGGAGTAAATTTTAGTGATAAAATTTTTTGGCATGCCTGGTGGGACTGTCAAACCATAGTTTTAAGAATTGCAAGCTGTTTGCTGGTTTTGATGTGCAACCAATAGATTTCATACCTTCCAAGAGGTAATCAATGCATATTTGGCAACTTCGTGAAGTGGAAGAATAGTAGAGCTAGTGCTATTACAACACATGAGAAAAATACAAAAAAGGAGTGCTAAAGATTTCAAGTTTTTGTAGCTGTGCCCACCCAGAAGACAAGGAAGAACAACAAAAAGAACCCCTCCATTGAAGAGAGTTTGATTGACACCACCAAGGAGGAGAGGTAGACCATCTAGGAGGTGGAGTAGTACTCATTTTGCCTCACCAAGTTTCAGAACAATTAGCTCACCTTTAAGCAGCCCAAAGAAAGCTACATTTTATGCTTCTACAAGTTCAACTGTACTTACATTCTCAAGTTCTACTGGTTCATCGGGTTCTGTTCCTACTATTCAGACTCAAATTAATCCACCTCAACCACCTCCAATGGCTAGAAACCAACCCTTTGTGCCATTAAATTGAGGCAATCCATTAAATTTAGCACAACATGATGGCATTCTTGCAACTACTTTTAGAAGTCTACCTTTCTATACAGGTGAAGACCAAACAAATCCTATAGAGCATATTAGGGATGTAGCTAACTTATGTGGAGTTCTTCATATCACACCAAAAATTTTTGCTGTGAGGTTACTTGCTGCCTCACTGAAGGGAAAAGTTTTATAGTGGTTTATAGGTCTGCCTGTGACCTCTATTGCAATGTGGGATGACTTTGGGGACAAGTTATACAAGTATTTTTAGGAAAAATCAGACCATTTATCACTGGTTGAACAACTTACAACTATCAAGAGGGCTCCTCAAGAGCAGATGTCAGACTTGAACTTTTGATTTCAAAGAACTTGGTTCAGGATACCTAAAATAGTGAGACTTTCTCCTGAATATGCTTTTCTATACTATCTAAGAGCTCTCAACAGTGATATTTCGGTCATGATACCGTCAATGGAAGGAGTGTCATTACTTGGTGCTTATGAGATAGCAATTAGGGCAAAAAACAACTTAATACAACCTGGAAAGATTGCTCCTAGGCCACCAATGCCTATCTTTTTGGATATCCAACCTAATATGCCTTTGCAGATACCTCCTTTTGCACCTTTTCCAATTGTACCAACATTACCGACTTCTATTCAAGCTATTGTTACCCAAGAATTTGTTGTTCCAAGCTCATCTCAAGAGTTACAAGAGATCAAAAGTCTACTTCAAACCTTTGGTAACAAGTGGTGAGCTTAGAGAAGCAACAATCTCATAGCAAACCTTATCAACATCAATATCAAGGCAACAAGCAACCATACCAATGTAATTACCAAGGTCCTAGACATAATGTAAAGTCAAGGCCTTTTCAGGCATACAATCCAACACCTGTTAGTGTAGCTAGGGACCTTATTTCTGTTCAGAACAATCTTGCAACAAATTATGAGTGGTGTTATCCTTGCAACCATCCACATAATCAAGCCACATGCTCTAATGGATTTATTGATCAAGCATTAATGGTGTAGAGTGATTCAAGTTCACAACAAAATGTACCTAA
The DNA here is from genome assembly GCA_007115665.2 of Sequoiadendron giganteum. Classification (NCBI taxonomy): domain Eukaryota; kingdom Viridiplantae; phylum Streptophyta; class Pinopsida; order Cupressales; family Cupressaceae; genus Sequoiadendron; species Sequoiadendron giganteum. The sequence goes on from CM021106.1 coordinate 561,540,189, forward strand.
CAATGGAGCTCCACAACAACACGAGCAACCTCCAAGTGATGTTACTCTACTAAATTGGCAAGGAGAAGAATTATGTGGAGTTAATGTAGATGATTCTCCAATTGTAACAAACAAACAAGCAAATAAAATAGCTCTTGAGCTTGATCAAATAGTTGATAAAGGGAAAGCAACAGCTATAAAACCATCTACATCACAAGTGCCTCGTATTTTGTAGAGGAACTCTCAAGGAGCCGCCAAGGAGCAACCACACTTGCAAGCAGATCATGCTGGTGTAAAAACCCATTAGAAGGTAAATCTGCCTATACCTTTTACCATCATTGATAATATGAATAAGTTAAATGTAACAATGTCAATGTGGGATTCATTAGCTATTCCAGGTCAAAGTGACTTGTTGCTGACAACTTTGTCTGATTTAAAAGTGTGTGATGAGCCATCAGTAGGTTAGGTTAGAGTTGTTTTCACAAACACTCCTTGCGACAACAAACAACAACCCAACAAATAAATGTGTAAGGATGAAAGGATGTCAAACCACCTCCGTTTTATGTTTCTTTGATCATAGGTGATAAATTAGTCCATAATTGCATGGTGGATAGTGGGGCTAGTGGCTCTATGATGCCAAAGCAAATTGTAGATAGGATAGGACTGAAATATCAACCTTTAGAGAAAGGAGTAGTCCAGCTGGATGTAACCTCAATTAATACCATAGGTGTCATCAAAGATATGAACCTTACACTCCATGCTTGCCCAAATTTTTCGGTTCTCCAAGACATATGTGTCATAGATCTACCACCTTTCTTTGCCTTGTGTCTCTCAAGAGACTTTACAACCAAAATAGGAGGTTATCTATCTGCTGACTGGTCGCATATGTTATTTAGAATGAGTGTTGAACTAAGGTTACCATAAAGTCTAAGAAAATGGCCAAGGATCATATAGAACCTTATAATCCAAGTGTGATTAATGTTGTTCCTAGTGCTGCAAACACAAATTGTGTTGTTTTTGATGACAGTGAACTTGCTACTGCTCAAGAGTTGCAAGCAGAAGGTGTACCTGATGTGTTGTTACATGAGTGGGCAACATAAATGTGGTGGATAATCCCGAGGATTTTATTCAAGATGCTGGTATGGGTGTCTATGTGTTGCATGGACCTGATGCAGAGGTGCCAAACCTTGAGAAAAGTACATATCAGCTGCTAAAGAAATAAGATGAGCTTTAGGAGATGTATTTTGATGGTTCCAGGAGTAGGAATGGAGTTGGTGGGGGTGCAATGCTTGTATCCCCACAAGGTGATAAATACTTTTGTGCATTTCATTTTTCTTTTGTGTGCTCTAACAACACTGCTGAGTATGGAGGTATTATTCAAGGTTTGGAATGGTCAAGGAAAAGAGGAGTGAATTGTCTAAAGGTCTATGGAGATAGCAAGCTGATTGTCAATCAAGTGAGAGGCCTAAATGTTTCTAAAAATGATGCTTTGAAGTCTTATAGAAATAGGGTCTAGGATGCGATAGAAGAATTTAGTGCATTTAACTTGGTTTTTGTTCCCAAAAATTAGAACAAGCATGCAGATAGGCTTGCAGCCATTGGAGCAAAGTTTGACATTCCCAATGATATCAAGAAGGAGAAGGTACAATAGTATGTGAAAGTTGTGGTCAAGCCCTCAATTCCTGATAACAACATTCACTGGAAAGTGTTTGAAAGTGATGAGCAGATTCTATCTTTTATGCTTGAAGAAGATCAGTTTTCTATGGTAAATTAAGAAAAATTAAGCATAAGTATGATGATCAGGTCATACAGTTGAAGAAAAACAATTTACCCAAGGGTTTGGTCACCTTGGAGTCAATTTTCAGCACTGATGATCGACTTAAGAAGGGTAAAGCTGGTTTGCAAATCAAAGAAGAACACTACGAAGAGCTGGAGATTTTCAAAGGTAAGCTCCTAAAGGTTGGTAAAGTCTGTTCAGCTAAGGATAAACAAGTTTTTGTTGCTTTATGTCAAGAGTTTCATGATGTGTTTGTGTGGGAGTATTCTGATTTTAAAGGGTTTGATCCCCATATTTCCCAACATACCATAGAATTAGAACCTGATGCTAAGCCTATTAGGCATAAACAAAGGCCTTTGAACCTAAAGTTAGAGCTTCTCATGATTAAAGAACTAACCAAACTAGTTGAAGGAGGTATTATATTCCCAATTAAACACACCTTATGGGTATCTAACCTTGTACCAGTTAGAAATAAAAATAGAGAGACCAGACTCTGTGTAGACTTTAGGGATCTTAACAGAGCATCACTAAGAGATCATTACCCATTGCCCTCTATGGAGCAGATTCTCCAAGTAGTTGTTGGTTCAGAGAGATTTTCTTTACTAGATGGTTATTCTGGTTATAACCAGGTGCTGGTCAAAGAGGAAGACCAGTTTAAGACTGCTTTTACAACTAAATGGGGCAATATGGCCTATATGAGAATGCATTTTGGCCTGTCCAACATTGGAGCCACTTTTCAAAGGGCTATGGACATGGATTTCCAAGGTTTAATCAATAGAATTGTCCTTATTTATCTTGATGATGTCACAGTATTCTCCAAGAATGTTGATGAACATCTATCTCTTTTGAAACAAGTGTTTGAAAAATGTAGGGATTTTGGTATATCCCTCAATCCGAAAAATAGTATCTTTGTTGTCCATGAAGGCAAGCTTCTTAGACACATAGTGTCAAAATAGGGGATCACCATTGATCCTGAAAGAGTCAAAGCCATGTTGGAGCTTCCATTACCCAATCATAAAAAAGGGCTGCAAAGTTTCTTAGGAAAAATTAATTTTCTGAGAAGGTTTATACCTGATTTTACAAATCTTTTACAACCTTTGACTGTCATGTTAAAGAAGAATGTAGTTTTTAGCTAGACTAGGGAAGCCAAATACTATTTTGAAGCAATCAAGGAGGCTTTAGCATCAACTCCCACTCTGGTAAATCCAAAATTTTCAAAATATTTCACTCTGTATGCTTTTGGTAGCTTAAATTTAATTTTTGCTATGCTGGTTCAGAAAAATAATGACGATTTAGAGCAGCCAATAGCCTTTTGCAGTCAAGGTTTAGCTGATTATTAGAAGAGGTATACTTTTGTTGAGAAGAATGTTCTTGCTGTGATCAAAAGTTTTAGAAATTTAAGCCTTTAGTCTCTAACAACAAGATTCATGTTAGGGTTGCACACCCAAGTGTGAAGGAATTTTTGCTGAGCAAGGACTTGAATGAGAAAAGAGCAGGGTCGATCACTAGAGTTATGGAGTTTGATGTTGACATCAAAGTCACAAAGCTTATCAGAGATAGAGGACTATGTCAACAGTTGGCTTCAAGTCCTGAAGTAGAACAAAAATCAAAATTAGAGACTATTTTAGTCAATTATAATGAGCTTCAGAATGCTGCACCTATTTTAGATGCAAGTTGGGTTCAAGATATGATCCATTTTCTACAGACTGGTGAATACCCACCAGGTCTAGGCATAGCTAAACTAAGATACTTCATGTTGCAGTCTATTCCATATGTCTTGATTGATAATATTCTTTTTAGGAAAGATCTTAATGACGTGCTTTTAAGGTGTATTGGCAGTGATTAGACTGACAAAGTGCTTCATGATTTCCATGATGGAACTGTAGGACATTTTTCCCCAAGAACAATTGCATGGAAAATTATGAGAGGTGGCTATTATTGTTCTTGCTTGTTTAAGGATGCTCATGCTTGGGAAATAAAATGTGTTAAATGTGCTCTTTTTGTAGGAAAAGAGAGGCTTCCAACTTTGCCTTTGCATCCAATTCAGGTTGAGCAACCCTTCATGAGATGGGGAATTGATTTCACTGGACCAATAAATCCACCTTCAAGTGCTAGACACAGTTGGGTACTTACAACAACTAACTATTTTACATGATGGGCATAAGTAGTAGCTTTGAAAGAAGCTAATGAATCATCTATTCTAAGATTTTATGAAGATATAGTAACCAGGTTTGGAGTACCTAACTCAATTATCTCAGATAATGCCTTAGCATTTGTTGGATTAAGGGTAAGTGATTGGGCTGTTAAGAATGGAATTCATTTGAACACCTCTTTAAATTATTATCCATAAGGTAATGATTTGGCTGAGAGTACAAACAAGAATCTGATCAGGATTTTTAAAAGGACCATGGAGGAGAATCAAAGAGTTTGGCACACCAAGTTGACATCTGCACTGTGGGAAGATAGAATAAATCCTAAGAGGTTAATTAGAAATTCTCCATATGTATTGGTTTATGGTAAGGAGGCAAGATTACCTTTATCTATAGAGCTGCCAGCTCTTGATATTGTGCATCAACTAGATATGTTTGAAGAATGAGACCCAATGTCTATTAGATATGATCAGCTCATGGAGCTAGAAGAGACAAGAGATAAGGCAATGAAGTCTTTGGAGTATCATCAACTCCAAACAAAGAGAGTCTTTGATAAGAAAGCAACTCCTAGAGTTTTTAGAGAAGGTGATGTTGTGCTCAAGTGGGATGATTTAAAAAGCAGGCCAGTTAAGAACACTAAGTTTGACAACTTCTAGAGTGGCCCATTTTTTATTATTGAATGAAAGGAGTAGAATGCATTCCATTTATCAAAGATGGATGGAGAAATATTTCCTATCCTAGTTAATGGGATACACCTCAAACATTGTTTTGAGGTATGATCTACCTTTGTATATACTAGGTTAGGTTTATAGTTTCAATAAAGTGCCGCTGCACTATAGTTTAGATGCAAGTTTCATTCCCTAAGTGTTGTTTTAGCTCAGTTAGATAGTTTCCTTTCTGTTGTTTTTTTTTCAATAAGTGTCAAGGTGTCTTTCATACAGTCAAATCTGAGTTATAGAGGTTCTGAGTCTATTTTACTATGTTATGAGCCTAGTTTTTGAGTGACTCTGTGTACAAGGATAGGTCTAGGCAACTGTTCAGGATGTTGAGTAGGAAAACATGTAGTAGATGTTGCCAAAATGTTACCAGATTTTCACTTATAGCTCAATCAAATAGAGCTTATTGATTTGATTTGACAGAAGAAAGGGTACATTTTAATCTCTCCTATATTATATTCAAGTGCATAATGAAATAATTCAAAAGATTACATTTTTAAAAATTACTACATCCATACAAGTGCATGTAACATAAGAAGGATTTACACAAATCATTTTTGAACTGAGTAGTAATATTCATTGAATGTAAAAATGTACATTATCTCACACAAGCCATGAGATTGAATTTACTTATTTAATACAAATAAAGAAAATTATATACATGAATAAGTAAGTGGAAAGTAATGTGCATGTAAGGAGGGAGACTAGTTATTGCCTGAGAATGACTGGTTCTGGATGTGTCATCTTGTCCTGTTGCTACTTCGTGTCGCTTGTGTCCTTCCTAGCTCCATTTTTCTCCCAGTTCCTGCATCTAGCAATAGAAATGGTGTTAGAGCGATGCTCTAAGCAATGAAAAGTCTCAAACCATACATAAACAAGCACCTATGCATGTATAAACTAATCTCAATGTGCATTAAACAAGTATGCAAACCTTGGATGTCCTAGAAAACCATTGAAGTCATCAAACACATCCAAAATATGCATTTGATTTTTCTAATGTTTGCTTCATGTGCAGATATAGGAAAAGTAATGTTGCTATTTCAATTCATCTATTTTCAGCATGTGGGTTAAATGTGGCTCCCATAAGGGTTGAGCCTAGCGTGCTATCATTCCGTGTTTTGAAAAAATAGGTGTGTTAGGTCTTCCATGACATTATGATGCAATTAGAGATAAATTTATCATTCATAGCAGTGAATTCATTGTATTCATTGATATAAGAAATAGAAGTATACATAATGTAATCACAATGTTTTGAAGACTAAACAATGTTGTTCATCAATCATGGAATGATATGATAAGATTGACAAGTATTGGCTCATTTGAATAGTCAAGTGATCATAAGGATAGCATGATCATACACAACATTTGTTCATCATAGTGCTATAGTAATGCAAAGGACAACTACTATGAGGTTGTGTTATTTCAGGTTTACATGTATTCAATGCAAGATTTTATACAAAGAATAGATTTATTTTGTAGATTTAATGAAAAAGCTTCATTTATTCAGAATGGATGATTTTTAGTTTAGTCATGTAAGAGAGGGGGACCAACCACATCAAGACCCTAGGTCACGAAAGGAAAAGAGTGGAAAGGCTACCCTAACTTATCTCAGTTGTAAGGAAGATTAGGATAGGAGGGATGAGAATGATGAGGACTATGTTTCCTTCGACCACTCTGCAATCCCAAGAGCTGAAGGGAGATTAGATGAGTCACTTTATAAGGTCAATTCTACATCTGAGGTAGCTCTTTGTTGGGGGACAGAAGCATGGTTCTAGGATGACAGCATAGTGCACTGGTGTCTCACAGGCCCGTTGGCTTCCGTACGGCTAGAAAACTAGAGAGATGAGGTAAAATCCTCAAGAAAGGACTGCTAACCTAGTTTAGAGGTTTCTTGAACAACAAAATGAGATTAAGAAGAATGCAATATAAATATGAATGTGATAAAAAAAATATATTACTGCAAGGGTGACAAAGATGATTTCATACAAAAATCATTTCACCAGCTTGCTTCAAGATCTCTCCACGTACACATAAAAAGGGGGAAAATGTTGGGGCTATTTAGGGGCCTGCCTCAGTCAGACCCCCGTTTTGGTGTTTCCACCTCCACGGATAGCCAAGTTTTCCATGATAGAAATAAAGATAAAGAAGGGAATACAAGCTATGTAAACAAAATACACTACAAATAGTATGTGCTTATTGAAACCAAAGATGATAGAGAAGATAAGAGGAGCTTACCACCTCTGTCCAAAGTGCTCAAAGCTTGTGGAGGAGAAAATGAGAGGAACTCAAGCCTCTATTGCAATGGTGTTTGTCTTGCGCTTGCACTATCAGAGTGATGGAGTAGTGGATTGCTTCTATGGAGTGTAAAGTGCTGCTACAAAGCTTGAAGAAGGATGAAAGAGTGGAGAAAATGTGAAGAGAAGAACTTGAGATCTTGCAAAACTACCTGAATGAATGAGAGTGAAGAATATGAAGGAAATGATGAAAAATGACCATATTCAGGTTGGCCAACCGAAGAGGGCCATCACACTTCGACTCCCAATAGGAAGTGTAACGTCTTTGTAGTCTCTAGCCGCAAGAATCTGCCAGGGACATCTGCACGCCGTGTGGGCATCCTCGACAAAAATGCCCCCACCGACACACAAAATAGGCACCAACTAGAATGTGAGCAGCAAGCTTAAGTGGAATTAAGCCTCCACCTTAGGTTTTCTAAAGTGCAAGGGGGTAAGAGGGAATTCACATTAGGGGTTCAAATTCATGCTTATACAAGTCAACATAAGTATATATGATTAGATGACATGATTCAAATATAAACAAAGTGAAATCTACCGGAGGTACCATCTCATGGAAATTAAGGTACAAAAAGTTTAATGTGATAGCAAGGAAAATCATGCTTTGTTGTGTGCTCTTAGAGATGCATTTTCAGGCAATCATTAATGCATTGAAACCACAGTGAATAGGCGGAGTCACAACCAACAATAGAAGTCATGCAATGACCGACATTTCATCAAAGAATAAGATAGAATTCATTAGGAGATCTTTATTTGGCATCAGTGGAAAAAATTAGTGGTGTATCTATGTAGATTGCAAACTCTCCAAGGAAATCCAAAGGGAGTTTTCCACTCTTGCACCATCTGGAGGTTCATCTATTTTTTATTTTGTCAAGATGCACAGGGCTATATATTAATAACAATTTAGTGACCAGTGGGACTAGGAAGCACCCAATAGAAATATAGTTATAAAACTACTAAAGGATGTTATTGGAAAGACCCAAATTTGATAAGCTAGCTGAATGTGAAAACCTAGGCCTTGTAGAATCTATGAAGGGTTTCTGTGTTAATAAACTTTGGGTTTGTTTATTTTTCAAAAAAGTATCTTGATAATCTTCCAGGAAGAAAAAATATTGACAGAGAAAACAAATTTCAGCTAATCATGTAAAAGAGGGCTTTGGTTCTGAGAGAAAAAATTACAGAGGGTTTCATTTTTTCTGAAAATTATGAAGTATCCCCGGCTTTGTTCAACAATGGGGCTTGAATCAAGCAAAAATAATATATATTATGGCCATTAAAATTATCTAACTTTCTACCTTCAAAATGGAACAAATATGCACCCATAAAATTTGAAGAAGTGAATTTAGCTTCAGTGTTACATAAAAATCAGGGAATATACAAGTATGTGGCCACAACTTTGATAATAGTTTTCTTCACAAAATGCATGGATCTTTAAAACTGCAAATGTTCAAGAGTTTTATGGAGGACATGGGTTTTGTCAACCCATAATTGCACTATTTCAAAATGCAGAAGTGGAAAATCATATGAAACCCTCAAGCTATTAAAAACATTTTCTTAAAGAGGGATATCAAAAATTAGAACAACATATCGACCCACGACCATTGAGGTTAAAAGGAAAGAAATAAATCACAGTGAAAGAAAGAAATCTAGAAAAGGCAAAAACCCTCATCATTTTTAGCTCAAATTTGAACATAATTTTTCTTCTAGAAAATAAAGAGTGACAAAAGTTGCTTACCCAACTGGTGTGTTTTCTTTGTTCTCAAGTTTTTTCTGTCAGGTAATGCTATCATAGGATCCAATATTGGCTTTCTATGGGAGCCAGGTGAAGGAAAAAATCACAGAGAACAAAATAAGCACATAAAATAAGTGAGACAACTACATAAGTCGTGACCCTAGGCCCAGATCTAAAGAAAAAATGAAGATTTTCTTTGTTTTTATATCAAAACAACTCACTAGCTTGTCCTTGTGGAAGTGATCCACATAAAATCACAAAGAAATGTCTCTATGACAACAAGATTCATCAAAGAAAGTTCTAAGAAATGCTCCAAAATCCTCATTACTAGCGGCCAAGCTTCTTCTTGAAGCTTCCATGCAAAATGAGATAAAGTTTTATTCTTTTATTTTTTGCTTTAGGGTTGAAACCCTAGTGGTGGCCGACTGAGACTTGGTAATTTTTTTCCATCTTTTTATAAAAATATATTGCAACTAATACCTTGCGGGATAGGAGTTTATATTTCATGCCTCTTGTGACTTAGGCATTTCAAATATGAATGTTTTGACTTAGTAAAACCCTTGCTTTGACCTTGTCTATGAACAAATACATGGAAGTGGAGGGTTTTTATTTTTGCATTTGTTTTGCATTGTTAAATTCTTAAGTTAAGTGATATTTTGTAAATCTCTTATACTTAAAGTATTTCTTTTAAATGCAAAATATATGAAGATGTGCTTATCTTTATATGACTAAGTCATAAGTGGATGGAGGATATGCTTTGATTTATGATGAGGAGAGCATCTAGGGAGGTTGAGTTTGGTTTGAAAACACATGGAGAAAATATAGTGGTTTGTTTTGGCCTTTGAAATGATTTGAGAGCATATAGGCATCAATTTATTGTGCCTTCATGTTTGACATGGTCAAACTTGACCATTTCAACATTCTAGAGCCTTTGTGGAGATGATCAACATGCTAGATTTATGATTTTTTTTGTGGCATTTGACCCAAGGAGGTTGGAATTTCCTTGTTTAGTATAACTATTTAGAGCTTTGCTACTTAATTGCTTTTGTAACTCATTCTTGAGTCAGTTCTGATAGACATTGCTTTGCACTTAGTGACTTTGGATTCCTTGCAAAGTTTTGGTATTTTGTAACTCAGTTTTGGGCATGTATACCAGTGAAAGCCTTGGACATCAATGATATTGCATATTTTTCATTCTCACTCTATGCATTATTGTGTGTACCTATTGGTTGATCAAATTTCTTGTGAAATATTTTCCTTTTCCTTGTGATTTTATCTCAATTTTAGCACCTTTTGAAGAAATATATATTGTTGCAGGTTATAAATAGTGTTATAAGTGCAATAATTTTTAGTTGTGAAATTTATTTCCCTCTAAGAATTTTTAGCATCCTGACCCCTTTATAAATTAATGATGCAAAGATATATGAGAAGTGAGTTGTGTAATCCAGTTTTAGTCATTGTTGGAATTGTGCATACAAGTTGTATTTGTAGGCTCTAGGTAGTTTTGGTGTATCACCTTAGTTTTAAATATTAGTTTTCTTTTAGTTCATTCTTAGGCTTTTTACCTTTTCCTCAACAGTAAGTAGTTTTAGGTGATAACCATCAGGAAGCCGACCTTTTCCAAAGTTTTCATCTCATTTAAGGTACCCACACCTTGGGATCATTCCCATGTTTCACTAGATCGTTGAATTATGAATTCAATAGGGTGTAAAGTTTAGTGATAACATCAATAAGGAGGTGCATTGAATCCCCAAGGTTCTTGGTCTTGGTCAATGGGGTAGGCCAAGGTTTCATTAATTCCTCTCGTGGCATCAGAAAGGTGGACCCTTTATCTCCCTTTCTTTTCATTATTATGGCTAAGGAATTAGGAAGGAGAATTTGTCAAGCAAGGTTGGAAGGTTCTTGGAAAGGAATTGAAGCGGCTCTAGGGGCTGGGTTGAGCACTCATCAACAGTTTTTTGATGAAACTATTATATTTGGGTAAGCCACATGAACAAAGGCCAGGAAAATGAATGAACTATTGGATGAATATAGTAGAGCCTTAGGACAAGTTATTAATTGGAGAAATTCAGAAGTATACTTTCTAAACCTGCAACCTAGATTACAGCGGGATCTCACTAGGATTTTGGGTATGAGAGCGGCTAGTATTCCAGGGAGATTCTTGGTATGCCTTTGTTTGTAGGGGCCAATAGGAAAGGATTTTGGGACAAAATTGTTGATAATTACAAAAAGAAGATGGAGTTGTGGAAGGGTAGATGGCTAACATCTGCAGGGAGGTTACTCATGGTTAAAGAAATTCTGGCTGTGATACCAATATATTCAATGTCCTGTATAAAGTTTCCTACTAGTATAGATGATCGACTCAACCAAATCATGTATAATTTCTTTTGGAAAGGGCCGAATGATATGAACAAGATTACTTTTCTAGCATGGGACAAGGTGTGTAAACCACAGCACTTGGGTGGGGCTGACATTAGACAACTAAAGATCATGAACCGGGCGATGGTGGCGAAATTGGCATGAATGATGTACACCAAAAATAAAAAGTGGGTTAGAATCCTGGAGAAGAAATATTTGGATTTTGTTAACTCGGTCAGTATAGTAAGAACCCTGAACCCCCCAAAAGGATTGACCATATGGAGTTTCATTTGTGAGTGTAGAGATATCATAATTAAGCATGTCACATGGGAAGTGCACAATGGGCAGAAGGCCTCCTTTTGGAAAGACTCTTGGGATGGAATTTCAAAGCTAGGTGACATGCCACATATGACAGAGATAAAGGAAGAAGCAATCAGTGTGTGGGGGTCAAGAGTGTGTGATTATAGGAACAAAACCAAGAGGAATGGTGTGAGCCAATGGATTTAGAAGGACCCAAGTTTGCTCAACACTACTATGGATTAGATAAATGCCCTAACATCAATACTGAAGGAGAGAACCTTACTTGATGGTGAATGGGATGATGTGTTGAGATGGTTTGCTTCTGCGAATGGAGATTACAAGGTTAATATTGGATACAAGATCAAAGAAAGTGTAGAATCAATGCAGCATTGGCCAAACTCTCTTTTTTGGTGAAAGGATGTCCTACCAAAAGCTAGGGTGTTCTCTTGGCTTGCTACTCAAGACAAAATCCAACACAAGATAGATTGGAAAGGTTGGGCATCAGGGGCCCCAATAGATGCATTCTCTAAAACAAATTTCATAAATCACAAACCATCTCTTTATCACGTGTCCCTATCCTAAATATTGCTGGAAATCCATTTTAGGGCTTCTTGGTTTCCAGACCCCACTCTCCCAAATCCTATGGGAATGGATGACAGCCTGGACAAGGAAGAATATCAAAGGTATTTTTAGTAGCATTTGGAAAATTGTGCCATCCACGGTGTATTGGGAACTATGGAAAGAAAGAAATAAAAGAATATTTAAGGAGCAAGGTATGGCTAGAGAGATTTTGGTTTAGAAAATGTTAGGGGAAATTGTAGAATCAGTCAACATGATGACTAAAAGGAAATACTTCCCAAAGAAAATCTTAACCAACAGGGATATAGAGCTCACAAACAAATTTGTGGGATTGAGCATCCCCACAATTGTAGGTTCCACAGGATTTTCTCAAAAGGCTGAAATCTGAAGAAGGATAGTTTGGCAAAAATCGACGAAGGGGTGTGTCAAGATAAACTTTGATGGGGCCTCCAATGGGACTTGGGCATGGAAGTTATTGGTTATGTAGCAAGGAACTTAGATGGTGTGGTGATCGCTCAGAAAGTAGTATCTATTGGACAAGCAACTAATAATGTGGCTAAGTTCTGTGCTGCCTTATGTGGACTTGAGTTGGGCAAAGCCCTGGGAGTGACAAAGCTTCATTTGGAAGGGGATTCACTAATAATGATGAATGCAATCAGGGCCAATTCCATGCCCAACTAGTTGCTGCAAATATGGATACCTCCCATTAGAGGACTTATCAACTCCTATGCAGAGTTCCAGATCAGTCGCATCTATCAGGAAGGCAACATCATGGCAGATGTATTGGCAAAAGAGGCAGTGGCAAGTGCCATGAGACAACAAGGAAATTCCAATTAAGCGAAGCACCTTCGTGGAGTTGGGAACCAATGTGGATGTCGATGTGGCTGATGTGTGGGATGTGATGGCTTTACCCACGTCACCCAAGGAAGTATATTTGCGATAGGTGGGATGCGATCAGGGATCTTGGTGGTAGAGGTAACATCATTGCCTCAAGACCATAAGGCAGGTTGTTTAGAGTATGATGGTGTATTAAAAAATATATAAAAGAATAAAAAGGTGACCACTTGACCTGGCCTGAAGGCGGTAGTTCACCCATGTCACTTGAATGTCATATCTAGGTAGGCATTCCAGGGAATGTTGTGCCATAACCTTTATGGAGAATTCGTGTGACAAGACTGGTGAAATTAATGATAAGTCTAGTTGGTGGCAAGAGGCTATATGTGGTTGGCATTGGCCAAAGTTGATTCATTACATGAAAGTTGGAGAACAAAGCACCTGGAGTCATGGATATGCCGGTGTGCCTTGAGATTACTACAATGATGGTGCCATTCCATGGTGAGGTGTCAGACATTCATCTATGGGGGATTCTTATTGTGAAGAACAAGCTGGTGTTGCATTCTATGAAGGAGGTCCTGGGTCATGAATTCGTATGGACATACAATAAGCACCGAGTCAATATAGATATCCTGACAATGTTCTTGGCACTTGTGCTATACAGGGGTGTGGCAAAGCAAAAGGCAAAGAATCTATGCCAGAGACTCTTCAAACATGTGTATCTCAATGAGATTGAAGCTGTTTTGGACAATGTAGATGCCAAGGGGATGATGCCTGTGTTGCATCACTATTTTTTTAGTCGAGGGCTTAGGTCGGAGCCGATACCGAGATTCCCACTCATCTCTTTGGTCGAGCTGATAGAGTAGAGGAGCAGGTGGGGGATATTGACAAAAATATTGATTTCCTACTATGCATGGCTGTTGTCCTTCCTCCTCCGTTAAAGGAATGGTTGGGAAATTACATGGCTTGCAAAGGGTTTGAGGTTGAGGATGATAGTGACAATGAAAATGGAGTGGAATCCTTGGTGCTGCCACTACCGTCGGACACTAGAGAGGATTGGCAAGAAGAGGACGGGCATGATGTTGAGGAAATTTCCAGTGGCCTAGCGCATAGGAAATGCAAACTGGACTATCCGGTGAAAGCCCGTGCGACTCATGCAAGGAAAATGAGAAAGGAGGAGGAGAAAAGAGGTTTGGGTTTTGATGTGAGGAGCCCCATCGTCACTGTGCTTTGTGGTCCCAAGAAGTTGAAGAAAAGGAGGATAAGCTAAGCCCTGTGTTGCTATCATTTTTTGCATATATGTATTTGGATATATTTGGATTTAGTTAAGCATCTTGGGTAGTTAGGAATTTGTTAGCTAGCAATGCTAAGAAGGGTTGGTTTGGTAGTAGTGTGAAGGTTGGATACAGCAATTTTTCTATGTAGTAGGATTTTTAGCATCTATTTGAACTCAAAAACTATAACCTTTGATGCTTTTTCGATATAATACAATAGGAGTTGGCCCTACCTAGCTATTAATCTATCAAAAAAAAAAACATTCGCAAAAAGTAAAAAAAATTACATCGTTGGATAGCTAAGAGAGAGCCTAACATTACCCAAGTGTTCGATTTGTTTGACATTGAAACACGTGCAATCTTGATGGTGAGCATGAACCTGATTATGTGAAATATTGTAGAATTTGCAAAAAAATGTCTCTGGTCATTGGGAAGGCCCTCCAAGCCTTTGGGTTGGTATTCCAAGGAAAATACCAAGCCCAAGGCTTGGGGATTCCCAAAGAAACATATAACACGAGCACGTTATAATACGCTTGTGTTATATCTTAGTTTTGACATAGTTTTTGCGTTTGTGCGGGACATGTCTAAAAAGACATCATGCGAGTGCATTATAACACACTCATGTTATGTCTTTCTTTATGTTAAATTCTACTCTATTGAATGCATGTATATATATTTGTATTTTTGTATGTACATGTATGCTTGTATGTCATGCATTCTTGTATGTATGTATACCTATATGTATGTATGTATATAAGATTGTATGTACATATGTACATGTATTTTTGTATGTATGTAGGATTGTATGCACATATGTATTATGCTTGTATGTATGTATGTATTTATGTATGTCTTTAGAGGGAGCGAGAATTTTAAGAGAGAGAGAGAGAGAGTTGTCTAGGTAGGGTGGGAGGGAGAGAGGGAGTGAGAGACCCGAGAGAGAGAGAGAGGCAAAGAGAGATTCTTGAGAGAGGGAGAGGGGGTGGAAGGGAGAGAAGGGGTTGGAGTGAGAGGGTCTTAACTAGGTAGGGTTGAGCGATAGAGAGAGAGGGGGTGGGAGAGAGAGAATTGAGAGAGAGTGAGAGAGAGATAGAGTTATGTAGGTAGGGTGTCAGAGGGAGAGAATTGAGAGTGTGAGGGGGGTGAGAGGCAAAGAATTGAGAGATAAGTAGTGAGAGGGAGTGCGAGAGAGAGGGAGTGGGAGAGAGAAGGAGCGGGAGAGAGGGAGTGTGAGAGTGAGAATCCTAAGAGAGGGAGAGGGTGTGGGAGGGAGTGACTTGAGAGAGAGGGAGAGAGAGGGGTGGAGTGAGAGGGACTTATCTAGGTAGGGTGGGAGGGATAGATAGAGAGAGGGGAAGAGAGAGAGTTACCTAGATATGGCGCTAGAGGGAGAGACTTGAGAGAGAGAGGGGGTGGGAGGGAGAGAGGGAGTGGGAGAGAGAGGGAGTGATGGAGAGGTAGCAGGAGGGAGATAGAGTTCGATAGATAGAGGGAGAAAGAGAGAGAGAGTGGTAGGGATTTATTGAGCAAGAGGTAAGTAGAAAGAGGGAGAGGTTAGGAGAGAGGGAGGGAGAGAGGTGATATGTACAGATAAAGAAAAAGGGATAGGGGTTGAGGGTATAGGGTCAAGGGATTAGAGTGGAGGACCTATAGGGTTGATGGTTTGTGGTATTGGGTTGAGGGTATAGGGTTAAGGGATTAGGGTTGAGGGTAGAGGGTATTGGGTAGAGGGTAGAGGTTAGAATTTTTAAGGGTTTAGGTTAAAGGGTTGAGGGTTGAGGGTTTAGAGTCGAGGGTAGAGGGTTTAGGGTATAGGTTTGAGGGTATATGGTTGAAGGATTAGGTTGAGCATCCGATGTATAGGGTAGAGGGTATAGGGGTTTAGGGTTTAAAGTTTAAGGGTTGAGGGTTTAGGGATTAAGGATTGAGGGTTAAGAATTGAGGGTTGAGGGTTTAATGCATAGGGTAGAGGGTTTAAGGGTATAGGGTTTAGGGGTTGAGGGTTGAGGGTTTAAGGTTGAGGGTAGAAAATTGAGGGTATAGGGTTGAAGAATTAAGGTTGAGGGTTTAGGGTTGAGGGTTGAGGGTTGAGGGTTGAGGGTTGAGGGTTGAGGGTTTAAGGATTGAGAGATTAAGGGTTGACAGTTGAGGGATTAGGGTAGAGAGTTTAGTTGAGTTTAAGGGTTTAAGGGTTGAGGGTAGAGGGTAGATGCTTTAAGGGTTTAGGGTTTAAGGGTTGAGGGTTTATGGTTTAGGGTTGAGTGTTTAAGGGTTTAAGGGTTGAGGGTTTAGGGTTGAGTTATTAGGGTATAGAGGGAGGGATGGATGGAGGGAGAAGTGAGATAGAGAGGAGAAAAGAGGAGGGAGGGACAAAGATATATGAGGGTTGAGGATCTAATGTATAGGGTAGAGGGTTGATAATTGAGGGTATATGGTTGAGGACCTATAGGGTTGATAGTTTAGG
>CM021106.1:561556662-561667421 GCA_007115665.2 Sequoiadendron giganteum
AGAGGGTTTAGGGTATAGGTTTGAGGGTATTGGTTGAAGGATTAGGGTTGAGGGTCCAACATATAGGGTAGAGGATATATGGGTTGAGGGTTTAGGGTTTAAGGGTTGATGGTTGAGGGATTAAGGTTTGAGAGTTGAGAATTGAGGGTTGAGGGTTTAATGTATAGGGTAGAGGGTTTAAGGGTTGAGGGTAGAGGATTGAAGGTATAGGGTTGAGAGATTAGGGTTGAGGGTCCAATGTATAGGGTATAGGGGTTGAGGGATTAGGGTTTAAGGGTAGAGGGTAGAGGGTAGAGGGTAGAGGGTTTAAGGGTTGAGGGATTAATGGTTGATAGTTGAGGGATTAGGGTAGAGAGTTTACTTGGGTTTAAGGGTTTAAGGGTTGAGGGATCAGGGTTGAGAGATTAGGGTAGAGGGTAGAGGGTATTGGGTTGAGGGTAGAGGATAAAGGGTTTAAGGGTTGAGGGTTTAGGGTTGAGGGTTGAGTGTTTAAGGGTTGAAATTTTAGGGTTGAGGGATTAGGGTAGAGAGGGAGGGATGGGTGGAGGGAGAGTTGGAGAGAGAAGTGAGATAGAGAGAAGGAGAGAAGAGGAGGGAGGGAAAAAGATATATGAGGGTTGAGGATCCAATGCATAGGGTAGATGGTTGAGAATTGAGGGTATATGGTTGAGGACCTATAGGGTTGATGGTTTATGTTATTGGGTTGAGGGCAGAAAATAGTGACTAGTGTCAGGAGGGTAGAGGGCAGAAGGTTTAAGGGCTTTATGGTTTTAAGGGCTTAGGCAGTCTAGGGCTGAGGCAGAGGTTTAGGCATAGGTCGAGTGGCATATGGTTGAAGGACTAGTGTGAACACCCATAGGGCTGACAGACTTTAGTGTAGTGGGCTGAGGGTATAGGCTGAGGGACTAGGGCTGAGGGTGAAGAGGTTATCTCATTGAGGGTAGAGGATAGAAGATTTTAATGGCTTATGGCTCTAGGTATAGGTCTTGAGGGCATGGCTGGAAGGATTAGGCCGAGGTCCAATGTATAGGGTAGAGGGTATAGGGGTTTAGGGTTTAGGGTTAAAGGGTTGAGAATTATGGGTTGATGGTTTCATGTATAGGGTAGAGGGTTTAAGGGTTGAGGGTTGAGGTTTAAGGTTGAGGGTAGAGGACTAAGGGTATAGGATTGAGGGATTAGGGTTGAGGGTCCAATGTATAGGGTAGAGGGTATAGGGGTTGAGTGATTACGGTTTAAGGGTTGACAGTTGACGGTTTAAGGGTTGAGGGATTAAGGGTTGAGGGTTGAGAGATTAGGGTAGAGAGTTTACTTGGGTTTAAGGGATTAGGGTTTTTTGTAGAGGGTTGATGGCCGAGGGTAGAGGGTAGAGGGTTTAAGGGTTGAGGGTTTAGGGTTTAGGGTTGAGGAACTAGGGTAGAGAGGGAGGGATGGATGGATAAGTGAGATAGAGAGATGGAGAGAAGAGGAGGGAGGTACAAAGATATATGAGGGTTGAGGATTTATTATATAGGGTAGAGGGTTGAGAATTAAGGGTATAGGGTTGAGGACCTATAGGGTTGATGCTTTAGGGTATAGGGTTGAGGGATTAGGGTTGAGGGTAGAGGGTAGAAGGTTTAAGGGTTTAGGGTTTAGGTTTAAGGGTTGAGGGTAGAGGGTTTAGGGTATAGATTTGAGGGTATATGGCTGAAGGATTAGGGTTGAGGGCCCAATGGTAGGGTAGAGGGTATAGGGGTTGATAGTTTAGGGTTTAAGGGTTTAGGGTTGAGGGGTTAAGGGTTGAGGATTGAGAATTGAGGGTTGATGGTTTAATGTATAGGGTAGAGAGTTTAAGGGTTGAGGGTTGAGGGTTTAAGGTTGAGGGTTGAGGGACTAGGGTTGAGGGTCCAATGTATAGGGTAGAGGGTATAGGGGTTTAGGGTAGATAGTTTAGTTGGGTTTAAGGGTTTAAGGGTTGAAGGATTAGGGTTGAGGGTAGAGGGTATTAGGTTGACAGTAGAGGGTAGAGGGTTTAAGGGTTGAGGTTTTAGGGTTGAGTGTTTAATGGTTTAAGGGTTGAGGATATAGGGTAGAGAGGGAGGGATGGATGGAGGGAGAAGTGTGATAGAGAAAAGGAGAGAAGAGTAGGGAGGAAAAGAGATATATGAGGGTTGAGGATCCAATGTATAGGGTAGAGGGTTGAGAATTGAGGATTTAGGGTTGAGGACCTATAGGGTTGATGGTTTAGGGTATTGGGTTGAGGGATTAGGGTTGAGGATAGATGGTAGAAGGTTTAAGGGTTTAGGGTTGAGGGTAAAGGGTTATAGGTATAGGTTCGAGGGTATATGGTTGAAGGATTAAGGGTAGAGGGTTAAGGGTTAAGGGTAGAGAGAGAGAGAGAGTAGAGGGTAGAGGTTTTAAGGGTTAAGGGTAGAGGGGAGAGAGATAGAGGGAGTGAGTGAGAGTTAGAGAGAGAGACCAAAGAGAGGGTTAAGGGTAGAGGGTTTAAGGGTTTAGGGTTAAGGGTAGAGGGGAGAGAGAGAGAGGGGGAGAGAAAGGGAGAGAGGGAGGGAGTGGGAGAGAGATAGAGGGTATACACACAAGGGAATCCTTTCTATTTTCTAAATATTTTACAACATACTTAATTAGAGGGTGCCTTTGAATTTTCTTAGACTATAATAAATAGATGTTCAACTAGTGATTTACCACTAGCTTGCCAATTCAATGAAATTGGTAACCTAACTTGGCCTGTTTGAAAAAATGGGTCCAAGAAATGGTACATCATCGAGAGAACCCATTTCGTGGACCTATTTTTTGAAATAGGCCACTACATTGCTAATTTCATCGAGTTGGCAAGCTAGTGGCCAGTTCAAAAAAATGGGTCCAAGAAATGGGGTCTCCCGATGATGTAAATCATTGGGAGACCCCATTTCTTGGACCTATTTTTTCAAATAGGCCACTACATTGCCAATTTCACCAAATTGGCAAGCTAGTGGGCCCACTAGCTTGCCAAATCAGTTAAATTGTCACCAGGAGACCCCATTTCTTGGACCCATTTTTTCAAGCAGGCAACTACATTGCCAATTCAATGAAATTGAAAACCTAACTTGGCCCATTTGAAAAAATGGGGTGTCTCGGTGATGTAAATCATCGAGAGACCCCATTTCTTGGACCCATTTTTCAAACGGACCACTACATTGCCAATTTCACTGAATTGACAAGTTATTGGGCTCACTAGCTTGCCATTTTAGTGAAATTGGCAATGTAGTGGCCTACTTGGAAAGCTAGTGGGCCCACTAGCTTGCCAATTCAGTGAAATTGACAAGCTAGGGGAGAGAGATAGAGGGAGTGAGGGAGAGAGAGGGAGAGAGTGGGAGAGTGATAGAGGGTAGATGATTGGGAGAGAGATAGAGAGTAGAGGGTTAAGGGTAGAGGGTAAAGGGTTTAAGGGTCTAAGGGCTTAAGGGTTAAGGGTAAAGGGTAGAGGGTAGAGGGTTTAAGGGTTTAAGGGTTAAGGGTAGAGGGGGGAGAGATAGAAGGAGTGAGTGAGAGAGACTTGAGAGAGGGAGAGGGGGTAGGAGAGAGAGACTTGAGAGAGAGAGGAGTGGGAGAGAGGGTAGAGGGTATAGGGTTTAAGGGTTAAGGGTAGAAGGTAGAGGGTTTAATGGTTTAAGGGTTAAGGGTAGAGGGTAGAGGGGATAGATATAGGAGTGAGTGAGTGAGAGAGAGAGACTTGAGAGAGGGAGAGGGGGTAGGATAGAGAAACTTGAGAGAGAGAGGATTAAGGGTAGAGGGGATAGAGATAAAAGGAGTGAGTGAGTGAGAGAGAGTGACTTGAGAGAGGGAGAGGGAGTAGGAGGGAGAGACTTGAGAGAGATAGGGGAGGGATTTAGAGAGAGATAGAGGGTAGAGGGTAGAGGGATTAAGGGTAGAGGGAAGAGACATAGAAGGAGTGAGTGAGTGAGAGAAAGAGACTTGAGAGAGGGAGATGGGGTATGAGAGATACTTGAGAGAGATATAGGGTAGAGGGTAGAAGGTAGAGGATAGAGAGAAAGAGAGAAAATAAACTTATAAAAAATCAACTTTCTCATAACTTGAGCTCATTTTGAAGTAGTAGAGATATGGTTTTTTTAGCAAGACATAACACACTCATGTTATAATGCGAGTGTGTTATAATACGAGCACATTATAATGTGAGTGCATTTTGTCTTGCTCTAAAAATGGTAAAAAAATCAATATACTCATGATCTCTAGGACCACATTCTGCATATTCTCTTGGTTATGCATGTGTTATGACAAAAAACGCTTTTGATGATTTTGTGAAGTGTGCATGCAATTTTTTCACATTCCACCACCTTTTTCATGATCTTTCCACCACCTTTGCATGAAATAGTATAGTTTTTATGTTGAAAGGCATATAATATCACTTGAAGTCTAAATTCCATTCAAGAGTGATAGACAATTGAAGTTTGGATGTAAAAAAGCTTTTGAAAAAGTCAAATTGTTGAGGAGTTTGAAGAAAGAAGAAGCAAAGGCTACATAATTGGGTAGAAATCCTCCATTCGAAACTTCAATTTTTTAGGTATGTGAAGTCTTTACACATTTTCTTTCATTCTATTTTGGTTTGCATTGATTTTTTATTTTCATATTCCATGTTGATCATTGTTTGTCTGTCATTATAACCTTAGCTTGTCAATGCACATTTTAAATTACACAATTCTTTACACTTTCCAATTATATTTTTAAACCACATCTCTTTGAGGAATTTCACTAAACAATTGACTTACCTTGTGTATGATTCCACATTTTGTATACACATATATATGACAGAAGTTATAAGTAAGTAAAATAATACATCATTTCTCAATCCTTTACTATGGATGTGCATACCCCTTTCCAATGCTTTCAATTTGGTATAGGCATGGGGGATGTTGGAAAATGTAGTGGAATTTGGTTTTACACCTAGAAATTTCATATGTTTAAATTTTTCTAAAGCCTTTTCAATAAATCTATTTTGTGCATATCCTATAATCATTCTAGTCCATGAGGACATATCTCATTGAGGTATTTTGTCAAATAGTTATACCAAGCAACTGATTTCCTTGTCTATGCTTCCAAATTTTCCATACATGTCTACCAAAGAATTTTATCAAACAGCATAGACAAGGCAATCAATTTTTTGAATAAATGCCTCAAAGAAATGGGGTCTCATGGTGATGTGCATTTTTTCAAACATCTGATTGCATTGTCTATGCTACCAAATTTTTCATACATGTCTCTACAAAATTGGAATATACTCCTCCCACATTGATAGATATTTGAATCTATTTTGGTTTTCATCTCTATTTCTAAATTTACTTGATCAGTAAAATTACCTCATCACTAATGTTGTGATATATTTTAAATGTTCCCTTGATTATTCTACCTACAAGGGATTCTAACCCTTCTCTCCACTGTTTCAACAATCTTTGTTCAAGGCTAAGTTAGCAACATGGGGAAAGGTGAAACCTATCTTGCAATCATGGCATCCCACAAGATCACATTTATTTAAGGCATTGGATCCAAAAATTCATGTGAGCATTGACAAGATAGTGAGCTCACTAGCTTTCCAATGCAATAGGGTTGACAAGGTAGGGGCAACATGAAAAAATGCCTCATAGAAATGGGGTCTCATGGTGATGTACATAACCATGAGACCCCATTTATATGAGGCATTTTTTCATGCTTCCCCTACCTTGTCAAACCTATCACATTGAAAAGGTATTGATCTTGTCAAACACTAGCTTGCCAATGCAGCAGGGTAGAAAAATTAGGGACAACATGAAAACATTCCTCATAGAAATGGGGTCTCACGGTGATGGGTAGCGTGAAAAAATGCCTCATAGAAATGGGGTCTCATGATGCCTCATAGAAATGGGTTCTCATGGTGATGTACATCATAGTGAGACCCCATTTCTATGAGGCATTTTTTCGCGCCGCCCCTATAATGGCTCAAAATGGAAGCATGGACGAGGCATGTGAATTGTTTAACAATAATGTTTTCATAGACATGTATGCAAAATGTGGTAGCATTGGCAAGCTAGTGAGCTCACTAGCTTGCCAATGCTACCACATTTTGCATACATGTCTATGAAAACATTATTGTTAAACAATTCACATGCCTCATCCATGCTTCCATTTTGAGCCTATCTTGTAATAATGGCATGCCACATGACCACATTTCTTTAAGGCATTCCATCTAATAAATTCATGTGACCTTTGTCTATGCTAGAAATACTCTTCTACAGGATGATTGTAAGTATTTTGTATGAAGCCTTGAATGACACATATTTCATTTATTTGTATGGATTCATTTTTTAGGAACTAATATTTGTCTCATTACCATGCTACAAGTAAAATTATCTGTTGTGCCAAGGAAATGAAGAAGGAATAAACCAAAAGATAAAGTGTATGAAACTAATAAAGTAAAAATAAAGAATGGATGGGGGAATATCGTCAAAATAAGAAATTGGATATGATTGATGAAAACAAGCCAATTGAAGAGGAATCTCAACCATCAAAAAGAGAAAAGGGATTGGTGGCACAAAGGGAATGAATGTGAAAGCATCATGCTAAGACAGATTTGAATACCGTAGTTGGAGACGCACCCTCTACCTCAAGTGAATACGAAGGGGAATCATTAACCACAAGTGAATATGGAGGGACACCATCTACCACAAGTGAATATGGAGGGACACCATATACCGCAAGTAAATATGGAAGGACTCCATCTACCACAAGTGAATATGAAGGGACATCATCCACCACATCTCAAGTTGAGAGTACATCATCACTTGGATTTGATGAAGAAGGTACACCATCATCCCCATTTCAACCTCAAGGTATGTCGTCTATTCCACCTTTGATCAAAGGTATGCAATCTAGCCCACCTCACTTAAATATTGATCAAATTGCTAATGTTGAGATGTATGTACCTAGGAGAACACCACTTATAATTTTGCATAGAAAACCAAAGTATTTGATTAATATTGATGAGGATATTTTGTAGAACATGTAAGCTAAGATTCCAGCACACACTTGTAGAAGATATGTTGATAAGATTTTGAAATTGTTCTTTGAAAGGCTAAATGAGATTGAAAGATGTCAACTATTTGTTGAAATGATGTGAGGTATAAAGTATAGAAACATCATGAAGATTCTTAGGTTAAAGACATCGAATTATTCAAGTGAAAACACTATTGTGAAGAATCTAATGGATGCTTATGAGAGTGTGGGTAAGACCTCATGCTTAAAGGATATTAATGTCACTTGACGTGTCATCATATTGACTTTGGTAAGTAGTCAAACAAGGAGATATCGTCTCAATATAAAGGCGATTGAAAAATTGAGAATTAATAGAAAAACTTTATCAAGAGCTTTTCAAAGGTGGAAAAGAATTGAGGGCACTGATTCAAATGAATTGTGGGCATTCTTAGGGAGACTCCCACGAAAAGATAAACCAGTTGTTGAAGCATTGAGAACTCTAATTTAAGACTATTGGAATAATTAAAGAAGTCCATCTCCAAATCAATGAGTTGTGGTAGGAAGGAGAATTAGTATTCAAAACCATGAGCCACATACAAACACACTAAATCACTTCGAGTTACGTTCAACTGACTCGATCCCTTAAGGATCCAAAGTGAAAAATGGCTAAAATATTTGACAGGAAATTAATCAGAAACTATGATGCTTATGAACTCTCTGTATGAGCCTACAGGATCATGTTGGGCCCCTCTACAATAACCTCTCTCAATTTTTGTTATCTCAGAGTCTTTTTCCCGTGATGTCCAGTTTTCACTTGATGGAAAAAGTGTCAAATGCAAGCAATGTCAAGTGGCAAAGTGGTGCAAATTTTGTTATGAAACTCGTGTGACCAATTGAACTGTTCTAAAACATATAGATGGGTATGTTTATGCTAGGAATGGTCCTCTTTAATACCCAAGCATGCCGAATCACTCTGAGCTACGTTCAATCGGCTCAATCCCTTAAGGGTCCAAAGTGCAAACTGACTGCAATCTTTGAAAGACTATTAATTAGAAACCACAATGCTTACAAATTCTCTATCTGATCCTACAAGATTGTGTTGGGCCCCTCTACAATAACCTCTCTCAATTTTTGTTATCTCAGAGTCATTTTTTCGTGGTGTCCAGTTTTCACTTGATGTAAAAAGTGTCAAATGCAAGCAATGTAAAGTTGCAAAGTGGTGCAAATTTTGTTCTACAACTTGTGTGACCAAATGAACTATTTCAACACATTTGGATGGGTAAATTTATGCTAGGAATGGTCCTCTTTCACACCCAAACATTCCGAATCACTTCGAGCTACGTTCAATCGACTCGATCCCTTAAGGGTCTAAAGTTTAAAATGGCTGCAATATTTGATGAGCTATTACTTAGAAACTGTGATGCTTACAAACTCTTTGTCTAAGCCTACATGATTACATTGGACCCCTATAAAAAACCCTCTCTCGATTTTTTTATCTCAAAGTTTTTTTTCTATGGTGTCCAATTTTCACTTGATGGAAAAAGTGTCAAATGTAAGCATTGTAAAGTTGCAAAGAGGTGCAACTTTCATTCTGCAACTCGTGTGACCAAATGAACTATTCCACTGTGTCCGAATGGGTAAATTTACGCTAGGCATGGTCCTTTTCACACCCAAACATGCTAAATCACTCTAACCTATGTTCAAATAGCTCGATCCCTTATGATGACATGCAAAACAATCGAAAAGAGAAATATTCACATGAGGTTTGAGAAGTTTGATTTCTCCAAAGCAAAAGCATGATAAGCCCATGGTTGAAAATTTTGTATTGATCAAAGTGGGTACTAATTCTATATTATATAGATCATAATTATTCTTTATCTTTAAGATCTTCTAAATTTGGCAATGGTTTCACCAAGTTTTGAAGGGTGAATTATTCTTTATTCAGTTATGCCTATGTGGGTTCATTTGCCTTATCTCCCATTGCAATTTTGGGTGGATTACTGCTTTCAAAGTATTGGGAATTTTCTTTGGGTAGATTTATATTCATTGATCTGATAGACATAGAAATATATCAAATGGTTTTCTTGAAAAAGTTTGGTTGACAGTTGGAGAGCGAGCATGGAAACAAGCCATTGATTATGAAAATGTTAGTGTTGAATATTCTGCCTAAAATATTCCTTTAGATAAGTTTGCTATTTGTTATATTTTAAGGATAATGATTGCTTAATTGTGAAATCTTTCATGGAGTTGTATGCCTATTTTCTAGGTTCTAGTTGCCATTCTAGAAGGCTCATCTCTTGATATATATATTATAATCATTCTTAAGAAATTATCAAGTTAATAATTAGTGCATTTATTTATAGTCAATCTTTTCTTTTCATTTTGTGCAATTTGGTAATTTTTAACTCTACTAGTATTCTTGGAAATATTAAAGTTGTTTAGTATCAACTAATAAAGTTGTTTAGCATCAATCAATAAATATTCAAGATAAACCATGAAGGAAAACAATGAGAAATGCTAGGGCTAACCAATTAATAAGTATACAGATGAATAAGTGAAGCATACATGTGAATAAATGAAGAAAAAGTACTCAAATACACGTAATCCTTGAAGTATACACATGAATACATAGTATGCAAATTAATAAAAAGTATATGCATGAATACAAGGTATACACATGAAAACACATAAGTCGCAAAGTATACATTGGAATACACATAAGTCACAAAGTATACACATAAGTTGTAAAGCATACACTTGAATACACGTAACTCATATCTATTGAACCGTATATTTATAATGAAAATATGAACACCATCGATAAGAAATATTTATATTAACCAAATAGCCATGTAGGCATACATCAATATATGTCAATATAAGTATAATATATATATATATATAAAATAGCCTTATAGGCTTATGAGAATACTATATAGGCATACAATGTCAAATATATCCAATACAAAATATGTACAAAAATTCCATATAGGCATACAACAAAGGGCTCTAGAATCAAAAGTCATTGCTCTCCATGCTCTCAAAATAAATCCTTGCCCTTTGCTTGTTAGCTAGATGGTGATAATTCTCTCATTTATTCTGAGGTTGAGGAGTGCTCCTAATGCTCCTAGTGCCCCTCCTAGGGTTTAGTTCTTGGTCAAGCTTTATCTATTACAATAAGAAGTAAATACATTAATATATAGAAATTATATTATAAAAAATGATATATTTAACAAAATAATCACTTACCACTAGTAGACGATCTCTCTCCTCAAGGGAAATATTCACATTCCCATGTTGTGGCATGTTGAAGCCCTGTAGAAACCATCCAAAGAGAAATTAAACTACAAATCAATAATGGTTTGATTTTTCACTAACTAACAACTATAACAATGAATGTAAATTGAAATTTAGTAATCTTCCTCATACCTCCGTGAGAGGAATTGAGGAGTCTATAGAAAAAGAAAAACAAAGCTCCATTTCCCTATGAAAATGTGGAGGTGTATCTACTTCCAACATCTAAAAATAAAATAACAAATTATTCAATCATGGAAACTAGAATAGTGATGCACATCATGGCTTATAATGTATGAGATAATGAACATAATTTTGAGTACTTATTAAACTATATATTTTTGACTATCATGCTTACTATTTTCCCAATTCATAGCATGTTTGAAAGCACCTGTTTTAGGATTTTATTCATAGTAGCAAGGCGGTGAACCATTTTATAAAATTCTTTGGTAGACATGTACAAAAATCATGGTAGCATAGAGAAGGCAGTAAACTGTTTGAAAAAATGATTCAAAGAAATGCAGTCTCATGGTGATGGCATTCCATTACAAACAAATGTGTCATGACATTCCATCACCATGAGACCACATTTCTTTGAGGCATTTTTTCAAACATTTCATTTCCTTCTCTATGGTATTATGTTGGGATGAGGTGGATGGTATAGTGTGGTCCTAGTTATGAGATGGAGGGAAATCATGACATGAAGAGGGATATGAACAAGTGGAATAAAAGGTGGAAGGTTCCATGGATTGGTATATTGAGGATGAGGATGAGGAACTTGAAAATAATTTGGAGGGGAATTTTGTCTGAAGGATTGGTTTCTATTCTTCAGGAAATGAGCTATTTGAAAAATTTCCTCAAAGAAATTTGGTCTCATGGTGATGGAATGGAATTCCATCACATTGAGACCACATTTATTCAAGGCAATTTTTCAAAATACTCACCACCTTGACTATGATATTGCTTACTGTTATGTTTTGATAGATTTTTTCCAAGCATCCATAGTTTTTTGGAAAGCACCTATTTTAGGCTTTTAGCCATAGCAAGAAGGAAGTGAGTAGTTTGATAAAATGCTTCAAATGGTAGACATGTATGGAAAATATGGTAGCATAGAAAAGGTGATGAGCTATTTGAAAAACATTTCTCAAATAAATGTGGTCTCATGGTGATGCAATGGCATTCAATCACCATGAGACCACATTTCTTCGAGGCATTTTTTCAAACTACTCACTACCTTGTCTATGCTATTGCTTACTATTATGCTTTGATAGATTTTTTCCAAGCATCCATAGTTTGTTGGAAATTGTCTTTTTTAGGCTTTTAGCCATAGAACCAAGGAAGTTCAAGTAGTTTGATAAAATGCTTTGGTATACATGTATGGGAAATGTGGTAGCATAGAAAAGGTGGTGAACTGTTTGAAAAAATACCTCAAAGAAATGCGGTCTCGTGGTGATGGAATGGTATTCCATCACCATGAGACCACATTTCTTCGAGGATTTTTTTCAAACTACTCACTGCCTTGTCTATGTTATTGCTTACTATTGTTTTTTGATAGATTTTTTCAATCATCCATAGTTTGTTGGAAAGCACCTAATTTAGGCTTTTATCCATAGTAGCAAGGAAGTGAGTAGATTGATTAAATGCTTTGGTAGACGTGTATGAAAAATGTGGTAGCATAGAAAAGGTAGTGAGCTGTTTGAAAAAATGCCTCAAGGAAATATGGTCTCATGGTGATGGAATGGCATTCCATCACCATGAGACCACATTTCTTCGAGGCATTTTTTAAAACTACTCACTGCCTTGTCTATGTTATTACTTACTATTATCCTTTGATAGATTTTTTCCAAGCATCCATGTAGTTTGTTGGAAAGCACCTATTTTAGGCTTTTAGCCATAGCAACAAGGAAGTGAGTAGATTGATAAAGTTCTTTGGTAGACATGTATGGAAAATGTGGTAGCATAGAAAAGATGGTGAGCTGTTTGAAAAAATGCCTCTAAGAAATGTGGTCTCATGGCAATGGAATGGAATTCCATCACCATGAGACCACATTTCTTTGAGGCATTTTTAAAAAATATTCACTGCCTTGTCTATGCTATTACTTACTATTATTCTTTGATAGATTGTTTTTCAAGAATCCATAGTTTGTTGGAAATCACATTTTTCTAGGATTTTAGCCATAGCAACAAGGAAGTGAACTATTTGATAAAATGCTTTGGTAGACATGTATGGAAAATGTGGTAGCATAGAAAAGTGGTGAGCTATTTAAAAAAATGCCCCAAAGAAATTAGGTCTCATAATGATGGAAATCACCATGAGACCACATTTCTTTGAGTCATTTTTAAAAATAACTCATTGCCTTTTCTATGCTATTTCTTACTATTATTCTTTCATATATTTCTTCTAAGCATCCCTAGCATAGACAAGGTAGTGAAATTTTTAAAATGATGCCTCAGTAAAAAGTGGTGTCATGGAATTCCATGACAACCAAATACAATTGGCAGCTACTCCTAGTTATTACTTATGCTATGTGAAGTAATTGCATCACTGCTTATGTTGACTTTCTAAACAACTATATTGTAGTTGAAATTTTGTCATCTATCAACATCTAGTTATTAGTTATGGAATGTGAGGTAATTCTTTGAGTTTGAAAGATGTGCAATGAAATGTAATAAATGATATGAATATAAACTACATAAATCTATTAAGTACAATTTATTAGATAAAATATTTATGCTATTACCTACGTGTAGGTTTTTCTAACTCCACTGGCACTAGGAGGTGTTCCCAAAAACCTCCAATATTAGTCTATTCAACATCCAAAATCAGATATTAGAATACCATTCATATAACAATTTTATTCACATGTAATAAATTTATAATTGTTTACTAGTTACATACCTCAATGATAGATGCAATGGAGTAATAAATAGGTGTAGGGCCGGTGTATCCAATATCAACACTGTGACCCTAAATTCTTATCACAATCATAAAACTAAATAGATAATCTTGTATTTCAAAAATGAAATTTTATAAATTCAATTCAATGAACATGCTAACATTTACCTAAGTATCGATGCCAAAAGCCTCATTCAAAATTCTAGCTACCCTCACCATCTTTGTAGTTGTAGATGTATCTTGCATAACAAACTCCTCAGTGTCGGTGAGGTCATGTGTACAAGTCACCCCACAAACTTGACACGTATGGGGTGGAGGCATACCAATTGAAGACTCCCATGGATGGCGCTGTACTATAGGATTGGCATGTTGGATGACACTCTGGGTCAAAGAGTTGATAGACTGCAAAGTGTCTACCTTAGCACTCTCCTTCACGATGGAAGGGATAACGATGTGCTCATGAGCTAGCCTAGTGAGAGCTTGTCTTGCTTGTCATCAAGGCTCTTGTTGTGCACCAAGTCTATCCTGTACTGACCCCCCACCTCTCCCCTGGAAGTCCTTCATATCAAAATAATTGGGGATTTTGTTGAGGATGAACTCACAGTAGAGTTTCCTCAAGAAATATTGTGGGACTTCATAATTGTTGCATGGTGGGTAGTCAAAAACTATGTACCATGTATCCAAAAAATTATTCCTAATCCCTTGGTGGTGGCACTAAATGGATAGGAAACATCTTGGAATTAAGGTCAAGATTTTGATTTGTGTGTGTTTTGGTGAATAATGAGCACAAATGATATTTTGTAATTTTTTCATCTTGTACTTCTTTACATGATAATTTATCTACATAAAAATTCCTAGTTGCCTGCCTCATATCTACCCAATGACTTAATTGTTTGTTGATTGCAACTACATGTTTTAACATTTCTTTAAGTGAACTTGCAAGTTTTCTTCTTTCCATGGTTGAACTTACTAGATCGCTCAACCTCATGATTAACTCCTCAATCTATTTTTAATTGTTTTCAATCACCCCCATTAAATTTTTTTGAGTGCAAGGAGGATGTTGATGAATTGGTGGAGGATATTGTTGTTGTGGTTGTTGAGATTTTGTTCATGTTCTTGTTGCTCTGGTTGTTCAGGATTTTAAGGAGGGTTTTCAAGATCATTATCATTTCTTACAAATTAAACAAATGAATATAAAAATAACCTAAAACTACCAATTTAACAACAAATTCAAAACAAAAAATAAACAATCCTTACTTATTTGACCTCCCCATCGACCTGGCAACATCCTAGCGATGAAATTGCAAAAAAATGATGAAGAAAATGTAAAAAAACTACTTTAAGAATGTGAGCACGTAAAAGTAGGTTTTTTGCCGTGGGTAGCAAAAAACACAGTCACAAACAAATGATTTTATTTTTATTTTCTTTTTTATTTTAATAACCTATAATGTGCTTGTGTTATACCAGGAGCACATTATAGGCATGATGTGGCTGAGCCTTTGGCTCGATCACTCCAAGCCATAACTTGAGCACATTATAACGTGCTTGTGTTATATCCTATCAATTTTTTTTTGAAATTTTGGTCACAATTTGGCCTCCCATCTTTTTGCACCTGCCCTCATATTTCATTTTTGTAACATCAAATGCTCACTACTTTCGCACACAAAGCCCCATTTTCATGATTATTTTGTACCAATCATCTCAAAATACTTGAAACATTTGAAAAAGTAATAAATATGTAATATTTATATTTTGTATAGTAATGAGATGAACAAATCTTCATAAATCATCATTATCTCTCTATCCATTTCTCTACCTCTATATATTTCACCATGTCTCCCCTTAGGCTCTAGACCTATCTCTCCACTTGCCTCTCCCTCCATCCCTCCATCTATTGTTACCTCTTTAGATCTCTCCCTCTCAATCTGTTGAACTCTAGACTTATCTATCTACCTCCCCATCCCTCCCTTCTTCCTTCTCTCTTTGTCCCACTTTAGACCTCTCTCCCCTTGAGCTCTAAACCTATCTCTCTACCTCTCTCTCCCTCCTCCAATCCCTCTCTGTTTGTACCTCTTTATATCTCTCTCTTTCTCTTTAGACCTATCTCTCTACCTCTTTTTCCCTCCATCCTTCCCTCTCTACTTAACTCAATCTCAACTCTCCCTATCCCCCTATTTATCTCTCTATATCTATCCCTCTCACCTCTCACTCTCTCTATACCTACCTCTCCATCCCTCCCTATCTCTCTCTATCTCTCTCCTAAGCTCTAGACCTATCTCTCTACCACTCCCTTGATTTCCTCTCTCTTTTCCCCTCTTTATACCTCTTTGTATTTTAGTAAACCAAATATATCCTATACAACCTAGTATTCTTCTATGGTTTCTTATTCATATTAGGGTTTCTTAGATCTAGATACTTTTATGATATTTATATCTCACTTTATATTTGAAACTCTTTGCATGCTAAATTCATCATCAATTTTATATTATTATATCTTTCTCTATTATCTTGATTGTGAAATCAATTTTACTCACCATACCCATCCTTGGTAACCACATTAGGGTTTCATTTTCATATTTTATACATCATTGATATTTCCACTTTTTCAATATATAAGTGTACCTTTTAGATTTATTTTTTCTCACCCTCTCCACCTCTCCCTCTCCCTCTCCCTCTCCCTCTCCCTCTCCCTCTCCCTCTCTCTACCTATCTCTCTACCTATATCTCTACCTATTTATCTACCTATCTCTCTCCCTTTCTCTTCCCCTCTATTTTTCCCATCATATCTATCTCTAATGTCTCTCCCTCTTTCTATATCTCTTTCCTTCTCTCTCCCTCTCTCCCTATCACTCCTACAGAGAGTAGAGCGGGAATTTGAGAGGAAGATAGAGGGAAGTAGAGAGGGAAGGTAAGAGAGGTAGAGTATAGAGATAGATAAGATATATAGATATATCTAAAGGGATAGAGAGGGGGAATGAGGGATGGATGGAGTGAGGGATAGGTAAAGAGATATCCAAAGAGAAGTATAGAGGGAGGAAGGGAAATGTAGAGATAGAGAGGTATGGTGGGATGGATATAGGGAGAGGTAGGTAGATAAAGAGGAATATGGACATGGGAGATAAAGAGAAGTAGAGATAGAGAGAGAGGTAAGATGGCAGGGATAAAAGGAGAGGTAGGTAGAGAGAGGGAGGCTGAGGGGATATATAGAGAAGTATAAAGGGAAGGGGATAGAGAGAGGTAAGGTGGGAGGGATAGATTGAGAGGTAGGTAAATAGGGAGAGGGTAAGGGGAGATAGATAGAAGTAGAGAGGGAAGGAGATAGAGAGTAATTGAGAGAGGGAGCGGGAGCGGGAGAGGGAGAGACAAGGAGAGAGAGCGAGAGAGAAGGAGGGAGAGAGGGAGAGAGAGAGGTAGGTAATTATATATTAGAGTGGGAGGGATAGAGGGATAAGTAGATAGAGAGAGATGGTGAGTGGAGATAAAGTAGAGAGGGAAGGTGAGACAAAGGTAGAGAGGAGAGATAAGGTGAAGGGAGATATAGAGAGATATCTAAAGGGAATGAGGGAGGGATGAAGTGGGAAGTAGGTAGAGAGAAGTAGATAGGGAGGGAGGAAGAGAGAGGTAGAGATAGAGAGGTAGGGTGTGAGGGATATAAGGAGAGGTAGTAAGACAAAGAGGAAGATATGTATGGGAGATAAAGAGAAGTAGAAATAAAGAAAAGAGGTAAGGTTGGAGGGATAGAGGGAGAGATAGGTAGAGAGATGGAAGGTGACCACATTACCTCTCTCTATATTTGTCTCTACTTCTCTTTATCTTCCATTTGTATCTTCATATTTTTCTACCTATCTCTCCCTATATCCCTCCCACCCTCCCTCTCTATATCTACCTCTCCCTTCCTCCCTCCCTCTCTACTTCTCTTTATCTCCCCTCTCCATTTATTTCTACCTGCCTCTCACTCCATCCCTTAAGCATTCCCTCCTCTCCCTTTTGATGTCTCTCTATATCTCTCTTCACCCTCTCTCCTATCTACCTATCTCACCTTCCCACTCACCCTCTCTCTCTACCTACTTCTCCCTCCATCCCTCCCACCTTACCTCTCTCATTACCCACCTCTCCTTCCATCTCTCCAACCTTCCCTCTCTCTCTCCTTGTCTATCTCTCCCTCTCCCTCTCCCTCTATATACCTCTCTATCTCCTTCCCTCTCTACTTCTCCCTATCTCCCCTCACCCTCTCTCCCTACATCTCACTCTACCCCTCCAAAATTACCTCTCTCTCTCTCTCTCTCTCTCTCTCTCTCTCTCCATCCGTTTGTCCCTCCTCCCCTCTATATGTAACACCCCACCATGAAACCCCAAAGGACAACACATTTAACTAAAAATTATGACATATTTTTTATTATCATGAAGTATGAACCTAACTAACAAACTACGATAAATGTGAACATAACATACATATCATCTAAACTATGTCCTCTAGGGATCCATGAATGCATTATGAAAATATCAATTATCCAATCTAAACATACATCATAAAATAATAATAAAAAGAGTTCATTTAAATCCACTGCATTAAATAAATTAAATGTATATATTTCCATAGATACAACACCCTTAAAGAGCATAGAATACAAAAAAATGAATACATAATAAATTTCTCTTACATAAGGGTTCATCAATACATTATCACAATATTACATCAAATATTTCCTTATAACAATGGGAAGAATACATCAGATGCATGATAAGATACAACTGAAATGATTACATTACATAGCATCAACGCTACCTCAAGTCTGGTACAAGATCTAGAATCTCTACATGAGGTACAACATCCATGCTCACAGATATCAATTGGGAGCCCAATGGAGTGCATAGCACGTTCCACTTGACCATGTGGAACCTTAAGGTCCACCCCCTGTGCTAGGAGATAACGATAAGATCCCACCACCAAAGAAGTCAATAAAAAAATAACACAAAACAAGAGGCTAACATGACTCTGACATAAAAAGTACCATATAAATTCACATAATAGTGACACTACTTCCAGAGGCATGCAAAAAAGAGAAGGGAAACTGATGATTAGGGAATGCTAGGTTTATGTAGGGAGGATTTTCATCGCATGGTCCTGACATGGGTTACCCTGATAGTCTCTCACTAGACGTTGACCCCCATTTATGGTTACCCTAACAGTCTCTCACTAAACGTCAGCCCCATAGGGTGACACATATGGCTTAATCCATCCTTAGCCTGAACAAGCACTATAGACATGGGTGAGGCATCCAATTATCTTAATTATAATGAGATTCTACCCAACCCCCTAGTTTATTAATTAGGTTATCACTGAGTTAAGAAACTCTCCAATGGGTTAGACTAATTCCACTTTGTGCGCTGACCCCCATTAAGAGCCACTCCCCCTACTAACAACTAGAAGACCCAAACACATCCAATCGGGAAACATTCAAGGTAGATTTACATCCAAAGAATATGGAATAGTTAATCAGGAAATTCAAAGGAAACTTATCTAGTTCATGCCAAAGAGTTTGGATCAAATTGAGACACAAAACTCTGATATCGTTCCTAATCACCCCAGGAAGAGGATGGTGTATACAAACTTAATAAATTTAATGGTCATGCACAAAGTAGATTTTACAAGGGAGATTTCAAAACCACTGAGTTAATGAAGTGAGAATAATATCTATAGAGATTCATGGGTCTCCTATCAATGGAAAGCAGAGACATGTTTGCTGACTATTAGAGTAACATCCTTCACACCAATGCAATGATGCAGTTTAACAGGTTAACCCTCTATCGATGCAAATTACAAATAACCAAATAGGTTCAATAACTAAATGAGAGTTGTTATTATGTTCGGGCTAGGTAGTGACAATGAGGAGATCTTCACCAAGTCTCCCATCCTCCACCCTATTCTGCCTAGTTTGGTTCTTGGATTCAAATACAAATGTATCCTATCAATATAAGCAAACAAAATGAATAGATACTATGAGTTAAGAATTTAACATCTAGGAAATAGCAACAAATATATTTCTTAGAGCCCTATGAAATAGATAATTGAATCATATCTAGCAAGATTATAAGTAGAACAGATGTAAGACCTGGTTGTGCTACTTAACAAATGTTACCTCAGTCAACTGGTCCAACCAAAGGACTCTACTTCTAGAGAGTTTGTTGCCAATGGAGACAGTCCTTGATGTTCAATGAACAACAACTTAGATAGGAAGCCTAGGTGTTGGAAAAGCATGTGATAATGCTGCTAAAAGGTAATTCCATGATGGATACCTAAGGCAATAAGTGGGGAGCCCCAATTCTAAGGAAAAGCATGCAGGAGGACAACTTAGATTACAACCAAGCAATACAAAGATAGGGCCAAACATTATTAGATTCCGACTCGGTTCAACCATTTGCAGGATGGGGGTAGGAAATATTATACTTTACATACACCCTTGATAATAAACTCAAATAATATTCAGGCATGACAAGTTGAATAACCATATCACAAAGTATGCTTGACAAAGATTACTTGGGATCGATGAGTGAGAGAGTTTCTCCTTCGGATCTCTAACACCAAAAGCCCAAGCCTCATAATAGTTTCCTAACTTCCACCTCATTGTGCATCAATGCTCCTTCCTTTTATTTTCCTTCAAGAATTGGATAATACAAATCAAGTGAACTTGTTGGTATCCTTGAATTTGTAACCCGAACTCAATTTTGCCCAATTAAATTTTCCCGAATCAATCTATAGAATGCCATTGTTTTTCAGAAATTTTCTTGCAAACAAAAGTATTAGTTTTCCTTCCAGAAAACAAAAAAAATCCATAATCCCTGGATATCTCTCCAAAAATGATATTTATTCACAATCAAGAAAGCCATTTTATTTTTTAAAACAAAAATCTACTAAAACTAAAAAATCTCCAATAGACAATCAGTTTCCTTTTTCGACAATCAATTTGAAGTCATGCATGTGCTTCAAACAAATGTTTTTCTATCTTTTACTTTATTTTTCTGATTATTCGCTATCTCTTCCATTTTATTACTTTATTTTATATTATATTATTTTTTCCACTTTTAATTTATTAATCTCAACATTAAACAATAATTATCTTTATATTTAATTATTAAAACACTTTATAACTTAATTATTTAATTTAATAAATTAATTAACAAAGGTAACTCAAAACTATTTATCAACATAATTTTATTTAATAATTAATCTAATTCATCATGAAAACAAACAACATTATAAAACCAATTTAACTCAAATAATCCAAACCAAATTAATCAAACATCATGAAAGGGAAAATCATGGAGGGGAACTATACTATACTTCCCTATATATCCTCTCACCCTCCCTCTATCCCTCTCGCCTTACCTCTCCCTCTCTCTCTATCTTCACTTCTCTTTATCCCCCATCTATGTCCTCTCCTCCTTCTACCTACCTTTTCCTATATCACTCCCACCCTATCTATCTATCTCTACCTCTCCCTTCCTCCCTCCCTCTCCACTTCTCTTTATCTCCCCTCTTTAGCTCTCTCTCTATGTACTTCTCACTCCATCCCTCCCTCTTCCCCATGTCTCTCCCTTTAGATATCTCTCTTCTCTCTCTCCTCTCTACCTCTTTAACCTTCCCTCTCTACTTCTCTCTATCTCCACTCACCCTCTCTCTCTATAAAAAGGTAGAGAGGAATATAGAGGGAGAGGGAGATAATATATATAGATAAAGAGAGGTAAAGGTAGAGATAAAAATATAGAGAGCTAGGGAATTATTAATAGAGATGAAGATATAGAGAGATATAGAGGAATATGGAGATAGAAATATATATGGTAAGATAAAGTGATAGAGAGACATAGATATAGAAAGGGATAGATAAATATGTAGAGATAAAGAGGGAGAGATAGAGAGGGGGAAATAGAGGAGGGAGGGAGAGTGGGAGATATATAGGGAGGGTGTAGATAGAGAGATAGAGGTAGAGAAAAAGGAGAGAGATTAGTAGAGAGGTAGAGAGAGAAGAAGAGGGGGGAGATATATCAATATATAGTGGGAGAGGAAAAGAGGGAGAGATAATGATAGAGGGTGATATTAGAGAGATAGAGAGGGATATGAAGAGAGATAGAGAGATAGGGAGATAGAGGTAGAGAAATATATGGATAGAAAGGGATAGAGCTCGAGAGAGAATGAATAAGAGAGAGGTAGAGATAATGAGATATAGATAGATATAAAGAGAGAGATAGAGAGATATAGATAGAGGGGGAAGAGATAGAGAAAGGAGGTGATAGAGAAAAGCAATAGAGATAGGGAGAGAGAGATATGGAAAGAGGGGAATAGACAAAGAGATAGAGATAGGGAGGCATAAATAGGGAATGTGTATATATGAGTGTGAGAGAGATATGGAGATAACTTGATGAAAATGTAGATTATATAAATAGATAGAGGGAGAGGGAGAGGGAGAGGGAGAGGAAGCAAGAGACATAGAGAGAGAGAAGTAGAGAGATATAGGAATAGGGAGTGATACAGATAGAGGGAGATAGGGAGAGCTATAAATAAAAAGAGGGAGAGATATGTAGAGATATATATATATAACCTAGGAAAAATAAATGGGAAGAGAAAGGGAGAGAGCTAGGTAGATAAGGAGAGAGAGAGAGGAGAGATATAGATAGAGGTAGAGTAAGGAAAAAGTGGAGATATAGGTAGAGAGGGTAAATTAAGGAGAGGGAGAGAGAGGGGGAGATAGCTAAATAGATAGAGGGATATATATATATATATGTTCTCCTAGTTCAACTTGGGAAAAGGTGTGTATAGGATCAAAGAGAACAAGGAGGCCTTATATGATGATTTATGCAAAAAATTTACTCTCCTTAGTAATTTTCTTTTTTTCATTATTTATTACTTCTTTAATGTTTCAAGTCATTTAAGATAATTATTGCAAAAAAACATGAAAAAAATACTTTGTATGCAATAATTATGAGCAAATTTTAAAACTTAAGGAGGAACTTAAAATGATTATAATTAATTTTTGTTCTCAATATATCACAATAATCATATCTATTGTGTAGACCTTTGAATCAACTTTCCAACACCTATAAAAATTAGAACTTCGATCAATAACACAATAGTTATGCCCATTTTATTGAATTTTTTTTTGGATTTTCAAAATGGATATCCATTTTTAGAAAAAACAAATATATGTTTTGAAGGTATAAAATTAAGTAAAATACTTATTGAAATCAGACATCTTTTTTGTTTGCAAAATAGATATCTATTTTTGAATACATACATTGATGAAAAAGAATTTTGAGAAATGGATATCCATTTATAATGGATATTTGTTATTAACGGATATCCATTTATAACAGATATTTTTAATTAACGAATATCCATTTTGGTTTGGTATTACCAAACCAAATTAAAATTTTACCTGACACATACAAAGTCAACATTTTTTTCACTATTTTGGAAAAGTAAAAACCACTTTTTTTTCTCATTGCCACTTTTGGGCCCCCATGATCTTGCACATGCTCTAAACTTAATGACGAGGGTCCTTGGGCCCTTTTTCTTCTCTTGCTAAGTCTTTTGACAAGTGGGCCAATTGGGAAATTGAAGCTAATGAGATCAAGGTTATGGTTAGAACTATGGAGAGAGAAAAGTTGTAGGAAGAGGTGGCTACTATGCATCACAACCAAGAAAAACTCTAAGGTTTTTATAGTAAATTGCTGACTACAAAAAGGAAATGGTGAAAAAAATAGTGGTCACCATTCAAGTGTTCCAACAAGAGCTATACAATAGTCATGGAAAAAGGGTTGGGGAGGAAGCTCAGGATGTTATGCAGTCTAAAAAGAAGAGAAAAAAAATTGATTGTTCAAATATGCCCAATTCTCAAGAGGGTCAACCCATGCAAAATAAATTACTATCTTTTGAAGAAAAGCTATAATTTCTAGTGAATGAAGGGAAGACCATTAATGGCCTCAAGTTGTTGGGCGACTAGTAGCTGGTCTGGTTCTTGACTGATCTTCTCTTGTGTTTTGTTTCTCTGCTTTTGCTAGTCTCTATTTAGCTACTTTTATTTTTCCATTATTTAATAGTTTAGATGTATACTATATAATTATTAATTTTAATATTATAATAGGTACACAATTTTGGTTGAAATAATTGGACCCCACTTACACTCATAAGTGAAGACTCAATAGAACATGAGTTAAATCTTCTACTAGATATAAAGTGGAAGGATTTGAATTAATTAAAAATTATGGCCCTACAAAATCTTTGCACCCTAAACCATATCTACCTCAATTGAAATTTTGAGACTTCTAGGTCCACACAAAGGGTTTCAATGAAGTAATAGATTTAGACACAATAGGTTTATTATTTTGTGATACTATTTTTTGGTGTTTTGGGGCCATCGATTTAGACATCAATTTTTTCCTATGTGAAAAAAGAGGAGATACACCATATTTTTTCTTGTTCTAATATGTATTTTCACCTATTTTCTACGTGGAAGTGTTAGAAGAAGATGCATCATTGTCAACAACTTTTGTTTTCTTAACATATTTATTTTATCTAGAGATGCTACCGTGTTTGTGTGCCATCTAAATATTTTTTTGACAAATTGATTTTCTTTCTAAATAGCATGTATATGTTATAAAATTCATGAACATAACTTCATATTGTATCCAATATTCTAATATCAACTTCAATGACTCATGTTTTGTTATTGTGTTAATTTGAAGAGATATGCCATCAATGTACAATGTGAACATGATTTCCAACATAACAAATACAAAAGGATTACACACATACACATTAGAGTTGTACTCAACTAATAATTCTAAACGATTTTTTTTTTGAGAATTTAACTTGAGACCTTGAATTATAACTTGAATTACACTTTCTTACTTTATACAAACAAACCGTTTACCAAAAATATGTAATACTACATGGACAGTAAATCTATAAAATATCTTTTAAATAATTTTATTTTTGAAAGTATATTACTTTAAAGCTCAAAAATAAAAATATTTTAAATACTACTTGACATAACAATAAATTTCACAAACATGTACCAATTAAAGTCATAATAACTAATAGAAAGTGGGTCAAGAATTTGTATTAATTTTTTTGAGGTTAATCACAAGCCCCTTAGGACCTAGGATGGGTAGATGTGAATCTCAAGGTGAAGATATAATTTGTATTGATAAGTGTGATTGTTGGAGGAAATAATGAGTAAAAATGATAAATACACAGGAGTGTGTAAATTAATATAAAATGTGATTGGATGAGGATTAGGTAACAAGACAAACTTAACATAGAAGTTTTCCATTTATCAATATGTAATTTTATTAAGTCATCCCCTCAAAAATTTAACTCAAAACTAAAGGGGAATTGACATGAGTAATTAAATTCCATGATTAAAATAATAAATCACATCTTGCATAAGAAAGTTTATATGATAAATCTTAATTAATATTAAAACCTCGATCTTTTAAAGGAGTTGAGAATGGTAGATGTAACATAGATATGAGTAAGTAAAATTAAAATAATTTAAATGTTAAAGTGTGTTTCCAAGTTGATTGATTCCTTGAAATGCATAAAAATGTGACTAATATGATCTAGAAACTATAAATTAATATTTTAACATTGATTAGGGGCATGCGAAATACATGATTAATTTTTTGGCACTTATGATTAGGCCACACACATTGCTTTAGCTTTGGATGCTTTTCCTTATGTGTTTATATACTACTAAATTTTTACCTTGGGATATTTTGATCTACATGCAAGAATTAGTGGTACCAAAAACCACCTTTGGTGCCTACTATTAACACAGGTAAATTTTTTAATTTCCTTGTTTGTAACCAATCCTCGGGGTGAATGTGATGGAGTTAAATTTAATGTGTAATAAAAATAAAATATGTTGATGCAACTAATAGACTACAATTGAGATGAGACTAATCTTAGAAATATGTTCAATTATGATTTAAATGCAGATGCTAGAAACCCCTAGTCAATACTTGAAAATTATGGAGTAATATTAAATACAAATTCTAGACACACAATTTAAGACAGGTGGCAAGTAAGTTGGTACATGGAAATCATATTATAAGATTTTCAAATTAGAGAACTAGATCATGTACAATTATATCTTACATAATTTTTTTATTTCTATCACAATGATAAATGACATTATTTTATAAATGAGTTTAAAAAGTGATAGAGAATCCATCTTAATATCTTATATTAATATGATGAGAAGTAATATTATAATTTTATACACATGTATGTGTATACATATATATAATTATGATGTTATCCACCATCATATTAATGCACAATATATGTACAACAAAAATGATGTTATAACAATAAAATATATGTATATAATATGTTTAATAAATTAAACATAATTTTAAAAAATCTTCTCAATATTATAATAATAAATAATATTAAAATAATAAATAATATACTTTTAAAAATAAATTTAAAAAGAGAAAAACAAAAAATATATTACAACACATTAATATGATGAGAAATAATATCATAAGTTATAATATATTATATAAATTACAACATTATCTCCCATCATATTAAATTATCATATTGTACAATATAAAAAAATACCATTTTTTTAAAAATCACTTTGATACTTCAAATCTAAACATTCTTTTACTATAAATCTAATTCAATCTAAATTCATAAATGTAATGTCGTAAAATTGCACCCCTTGCAATTTCACCTACATTTCTACATCCACTTTAGTGTCCACTCCATTAGTACTTGTGTAGGCTCATTTTATCCCCCACATCAGCCTTTTCCCATTTTTAGGATGCTTAGGACCCCTTTTCAGCAATTACCTTTGTGCATTAGCTTTGCGCTAAACCCCGTGTTTCCTCATTCCTACCATTTTGTAGCATGATTTGTCTAGACACTAGTGCATTGTGTGAATTTCTACATGTTGTACTAGTGTCCTGCGACATTTTGATGTGCAAATGGCCATTTTTGAGCCTTTTTCCACTTATCACCTAACTTTGTCGAAGGTAACGGCTCAGGACGCCCTGTAACAACTCAAGAATATATTTTCCCTCTTCTTTTCTATTTTAAATCTATCTTTCCAATTATATTTCTCTCTCTTAAGTTCTCTTGCTCTTTCTCTCTTCTCTTTCTCTTGTTCTCTTGGCTCTCACATCTCTCTATAGTTTGCTATAGTAGTCTCAAGTTATTACAACACTCTTTGCAACTCTCTCTCTCTCTTTGGCTTCCTCAAGCCTTGCAGGTGATACCTATCTTTTGTCTTGTGTCTTTTAGAATATTGGGATTTCTCACATCCCTTATCCATGCATTTTACCATCTTGTCTATTTATCTTTCTATTTATCTATCCATCTAGCTATCCAAGAAGTTGGGAACTCTAAAACAGGGGGTTTGACTACTGTAAGTCCCTAAACAACCCAGACAATTTTCCTCGATCTTATGTGTGAAAGTATTGAAGACATTAATTTCTTAAAGCCTGCATTGTTTGGTCTATTGTGAGCATTTTCCATCCCTTATTCTCTCACTTTATCATTAATATTTCACTTACTTTACTTTATTTCAGTTCAATTATATTCTGATAAGTAGGAGGTTTCTTCCACAGCGTGTCAAATTATGATATTTCTATCAGGATTCAACC
This sequence comes from Sequoiadendron giganteum, assembly GCA_007115665.2. Taxonomy (NCBI): domain Eukaryota; kingdom Viridiplantae; phylum Streptophyta; class Pinopsida; order Cupressales; family Cupressaceae; genus Sequoiadendron; species Sequoiadendron giganteum. Next base: position 561,583,526 of record CM021106.1, read on the forward strand.
GTAAAGTTTTTGAGTCAAACTCATTGACCCATGTTTCATGAGTAGTGGTTCACAAGAACCCATCTCTCATGATAATGAATGGTCCACTTAGCACTCATTGCATCTAGGTGATGCTCACAGAGGTGATGCTCATCAACAATGTTTTTTTCTCACATCCCAAGAGCTCTTAGCAATCAAAGTAGAAGTAGTCACTTTTCTATTTTTATGACATTCTCGATTTTAGACCATATGAGATGCTAACGCACCTCTAGGATTCCAATGCACCGTGCTTCTGTTTGTGTTTTGTGTTACCGCCCTTTGTCCAAGAGTTCATTAGTCTGTCTAGAAAACCTCTATAACCCGCTCTTTTTTATTTTGGAACTCTCGCCTTTTTACCCCTCACTTGAGCTTTGTTCCTTTCCAGCTTATTAGGTAGTCTGAGGTAGTTAAGCGAAGTTCACTCCCTTTGGTCTCTTTGGTCTCTTAGAGACTTGGGAGTAGCGAATCCTCCTTCTCTACAATAAATTTAATTAGATAATGTGATGAATTTTATTTCATATTAATATTGTTGGTTCCCTTGTAGATATGAATATCCTATGCAAACTTGTATACCTCCATAAAATCTCAACCATAATCCTTCATTTGTTTTTTACTTTCTTAAAAAAAAAGAGACGTTCTCAAAATAATGATCATACATGCACGTAACTTTGTTATTATAATTATGTAGAAAATAATTTTCTATTAGAAAAAAAAAGCATTTATAACATTTTTAAGATCTTTTTTTTTAGATAATAGGAATATTTAAAATATTATATTAATTTTAAATTATAATATATATTTTTTAGAAAAGTTATATTATTTTTTCATTTATATAAAATTTTAATGTAAGTATTATATTGATAATTTTCTTTTATGTAAATTTAATTATTTTTCTATATATTTTATAGCTTCTCACACACTCAACTCAATCAACATTTTTTTAAAATAAATTTAAATGTAATACATTATTGTGGACAATTAGAATTAAGCCAAAAGGCCGCTCTATTTTTTAATATTAAAGAGAGTAAACAATTTGTAATTACAAGAAGTGGTATGCTTTATACCTTATAAATGAGTCATGAACCTTGTCTAAATTTTTTTCCATATAATCTATTGATGTTTATTTTTTTAAATAATGCTTTGATACATAGAATCTAAAGTCTAGGCTTTCTAGAATGAAGAGAATACTTGACATGACATGTAAATGGTGTTAATCCTTTTCTATAAAAATAGAGTAATTTTGCACAATTTATTGTTTAATGTTTTGTTTGCATGGATAGCCTATTTAAATTACTATTAAACTTATTTTTTATATTGAAACATTTGAAATAATGACAATTTATTAGGAAGATAATGATAGATGTATATTTTTTTATAATTAATATTGTAATATTTTTTTAGCATCCATTAATAGAATAGAGATTTCATGTCATGAAATTCAAAATAGATTTGTTATGGAATTGATTTAAATTGATGAATTGGTAAATGAAGGATGAAACCAATTCATACAAACATGTAGAAATAGAATAAAACTGAATTCAAAAAATATACCATACAACTTGTATACAAATTATTACATAAAAACAAATCTAATCAAAAATAAAAATTAAGAAATACATTTTTTACCATTCTAATTTTAATATTATGAAGTATAATATGATTTTAGATTTACCCAATTTTATTAGCTGATAGGATAATTGTGTCCACTTTGCCTGAAATTTTCATCAGCCTTCCCAATTTTTAACCCTCTCGGCACTCGGCTCCTAGTCGGAAAAAAGGTGGCAGATTTTTTGATTTTTTATATTAAAGCGTTTGGTGCATCGATAGTGAAGACTAACAAAATCAAATGTTGGCTGGCATCAACATTAATTGTTGTATGGTTTCTGTGTAGTGGTGATGGTTGTAATAAGACCTGCCATTTAAAACCTCGATAAACATAGTGAATGTCTAAACAATTTTCGATAAGGCATTGTTGGGTATCATTCTGTGGCTTTACCTACTATCAAAGTTGTGAGAGTGAAGAGGTCGTCAAGCTTCTATGAAGGTGCAAGTTGGATCATCCATTGTCGAGCTTCTATGAAGGTGATTGGAGGTTATTTTGTGTTTTTTGCATGGGGTTGGCTCTGATAATTGTTTCCCCACTTTTTGCAGTCATTGGATAAAGAAGGGAGCCGAGAGAAAGAAAGCGAGAAGAGGTGCATTTGGGAAACCCCTTTAAAGCAAGCAAGAAGAGGTGCATATTGAAAAACCCTTTGTACAGTATTTTGGAAACAATTTATGTTATTTTCCATAGGGCATTGTTGATTTTTGTTCTATGGCTTTACCAATATTGTTTTATTTATGGTTTTCATGTAGTCACGATGGTTGCAAGACAATATTATTTTTTTTGCATTGGTTTGTTACTATGAATTCTTCTATTTTATGGGTTTTTTCATATGGGTCACTATTGAAACCAATATTGTTTCATTTATGGTTGACATTTTGTGGCGATGGTTTTGCATGGGTTTGTTACTATGAATTCTTCTGTTTTGTGGGTTTTTCCATCTAGGTCACTGTCAAAACTAATAATGTTTCATTTATGGCTTCCGTTTTATGGTGATGGTTGCAACACAATAAAATAGTTAATGTTATACAATTTATGTTATTTTCCATAAGGTATTGTTGATTGTTGTTCTCTAGCTTTGGCTATATTGTTTCATTTTTTATTTAAGGTAGTGTTGAAAAAATAATTTGTCCGTGTGCGGGGTTATACACAATATTATTTGTTTTTGCATTGGTTTGTTACTATGAATTCTTATGTTTTGTGGGTTTTTTCATCTGGGTCACTGTTGAAACCAATATTGTTTCATTTATGGTTCGCATTTTGTGGTGCTGGTTTTGCATGTGTTTATTACTATGAATTCTTTTGTTTCATGGGTTTTCCCATTTGGGTCACTGTTGAAACCAATATTGTTTCATTTATGGCTACCGTTTTGTGGCAATGGTTGCAACACAATAAAATAGTTAATGTTATATAATATTGTTGATTGTTGTTCTCTAGCTTTGGCTATATTGTTTCATTTTCGATAAGGTATTGTTGAAAAATGAATTTGTCCGTGTGCGGGATTATTTGGTTTTTTTTGCATGGGTTTGTTATTGTGAATTCTTCTATTCTGTGGATTTTTTCATCTAGGTCGCTATTGAAACCAATATTGTTTGAACATTTATGGTTCGCGTTTTGTGGTGATGGTTAGAAAAAAATAAAATACTAAATTTAATACAGTTTATGTTGTTAACCATAAGGCATTGTTGACTATTGTTCTCTAGCTTTGGCTATATTGTTTCATTTTCAACAAGGTATTTTTGAAAAAGAATTTGTTCGGGTGCAGTTTTTTTTTTTTGCATGGGTTTGTTACTGTGAATTTTGTTGTCTTCTACGACACTATTGAAACCAATATTGTTTCATTTATGGTTTCCATGTGGTGTAGATGGTTGCAAGGAAATTAAATAGTTTATGCTATTTTCGTTAAGGCATTGTTTACAAAGCTTTGGCTATATTGTTTCATTTTCAATAAGGTGTTGTTGAAAAAAGAATTTGTCCACGTGTGACGTTATTTTGTTTTTTTTGAATGGGTTGGCTACTGTGAATTCTTCTGTTTTGTGGGTTTTTTCATCTAGGCCATTGTTGAAACCAATATTGTTTCACTTATGCTTCACGTTTTGTGGCGATGGTTGCAACGCAATAAAATATTAAATTTTATATAGTTTATGTTGTTATCCATAAGGAATTTTTGGTTGTTGGGTGATCCCACAATACTGGTTTATAATTTTTGGGCAAACTGGACACTGAACTGATTTTTTTTTACTAAATCTTCACTTTCAGGCTCCTATAGTGGCTAAACCGTGAGGAATTTGAAGATGATGCAAACTAGTGATTTGTGAAGTTTTGTCTATAGATTCTAAATATATTCTTTTGAAAAAAATTGGAATCAAATTGCACTTTTTTTTTTCATCTCCTTCAAAAACTAGTTTTTATCGGTAAACAACATTTTTAAAGAGTGATGCTCACCATATAAAACATGATTTATTTTGTATGAAGGATAAAATTATAATTTTTATTGAATTTAGATTTGTGACTACGATATCTAACTAGTTATTTTGGTTTCATAATGTTTTATTAAATATTTTTTCCTTAATCAAGTTTTGAAGTCAAACCAATTATAATTCAAACATAGGCAGACTATATACAACATAAATTTTTCTGTATGTATCAAAATTCAAATTTTTTTTAGTGGATCAAGGACATCAATACCCAACCTGAACATATTTTTCAAAATTTTATTTTGATAATCTACTATTTTTCCACATGTGTGCAGAATAGAGAGCTTGATTTTTAGTGAAAAACCTATATTCACAAGAAATAAAAAATAAATATAATAATCAAATTAAATTTAATTAAAATTATAATTTTTCGGAAGCTTATAATAAGGAGTACATAATTATGAAAAATAAATTTTAAATGAATTCATTTGATCCCACAAAAGGTAAATTAAAAGTGACTTTTTATCAGCATTTTGATAGGTGTAAATGAGACTTTGTTATAGGTATGGTTTAAAACTAGTAGGGTTCTATCCAAGGGGGCTTGGTCTAATGTGGTTTGATCAAACCCTCTTCAATTGGAATCCTTTAAATGAAACTTTTCAAGGCTTAAATCATTATATTTTCTAAAAATATGTGATTTCAACAAAAATCAGGATCTCCCAGAAAGTGTAAACCACTATTGTGGCAACACCCCGTTGTTCTCTAGCTTTGGCTATATTGTTTCTTTTTTGATACGGTGTTGTTGAAAACAATATTGTTCTTTGGCAGTTTATGTTATTTTCCATAGGGCATTGTTGATTGTTGTTTTGTGGCTTTAACAATATTGTTTCATTTATGGTTCCCGTGTAGTCGTGATGGTTGCAAGACAATAGCTATATTGTTTCATTTATGGTTTCCATATAGTGGTGATGGTTGGAAGACAATAAAATAATTAATGATATTTTTGACAAGGTACTGTTGGGAAATAAATTTGTTCACGTGTAGGGTTATTTTATTTTATTTTTGCATGGGTTTGTTACTGAGAATTCTTCTATTTTGTGGGTTTTTTCATCTAGATCACTGTTGAAACCAATATTGTTTCATTTATGGCTTCCGTTTTGTGGTGATGAATGTAACACAATAAAATAGTTGATGTTATACAATTTATGTTGTTTTCCATAAGGCATTGTTGACTGTTGCTCTCTAGCTTTGGCTATATTGTTTTATTTTTGATACGCAATAAAATAGTAAATTAAGAACAACTCTAAATACTGATACATGTTTTGAATAGGGCAACATAAGTTTATAAAAAAACAACATAAAATAAAATGAGGGACATACATTGAAAGCAAAACAAAACTATAAGAAATTTAAGCATCATCTAATGTGTTGCAGAAATTAACCTAATAATTTTTTTCCATTACAACTAATTGTAGTACAAGAAAATTTAACACTTGAATGCATCGCACCTTTTTGAATTTAATCGAATTTGTTAACTGAGGCACGTCTATGAACTTCAAGATATAATAGTATGGTAATGTGACAATAAACTAACAATTAATTCACCATAACTTCATCACAATCAATAACCAACCAATAATAAAATTGATTTGATTTCATGTCTAACTCCATCAAAGTAACAATTTTAAAATGACCATTAGTACCTTCACTAATTATTGATATATCAACAACGATCTTCTTTCCATAGTCATCAAGCAAAATTATTTCTTAATTTTCAATACAACATGGTCTAATGTTCTTTTTTTTGAGATAGATGTACATATAGATATGCACAACAACTTGAACAAAATACCACACATCATAAATTCATCATTTTATAAGGGGAAACGCTCATACATGGGATGTGAGAATATAAATTATAGAGAACCCATGCCTTATTGAGTATGAATGTTTTGTTTTCCTATCTAAATAATGTTTCCTTTAATATAAAATTCTCATTAACATGAATTCCACTCATGATTCATACAATACTTAATTAGCATAACAAGGTACTAAGAGTCAAAGATTTAATCATGGAACTTGAGAATAAAGACCATAAGGTTCAATCAAACTGATAATATTAGTTTGACTTATAATAATATTTTCACAATTCAATTATTGCATTATAGAATGGCTCAAAGGTACACACCTATTTCTCTTATTGATTGATATGTTTCATTCTGGTTTTCCATAGCTTGCATTTAAAACTTGTCAAAGTAATAAAATAGTTTGTGCTATTTTCCATAAGTCATTGTTGATTCATACAATACTTAATTAACATAACAAGGTACTAAGGGTCAAAGATTTAATCATGGAATTTGAGAAAAAAAGGCCATAAGGTTCGATCAAAATGATATCATTAGTTTTACTTATAATAATATTTTCACAATTCAATTATTACATATTTCTCTTCTTAATTGATATGTTTCATTTTGGTTTTCCAGACCTTGCAATTAAAACTTGTCGAAGTAATAAAATAGTTTATGCTATTTTCCATAAGGCATTGTTGATTGTTGTTATGTGGTCTCGAATAAATTATTTGATTTATGGTTTCTATGTGGTGGCGATGGTTCCAAAGTAATAAAATAGTTCATGTTCTTCTCAATAAGGCATTGTTGGTTGTTTTTGTGTGGCTTGAAGGATAGTTGTTATTTGTCTAGGCCTCAATAAGGATTTATTAGAATGATAGGATATATATTAAGTGTGAGATGAAACGTTGGTCTTACCATTGATTATAATGGAAAACCAACATACATTGTCCACGAGCGTAATCAATGGTGATATCAATTTTTTTATTACACTTAATACACAGGCTATCATACATATGAATTTTGTCTGCATCTATTTTCACAAACATACATATCTGCACATAGGGAAAATAAAACAAAACACAAATAAAAAAGGCCTACTCTCCACCCTACGATATTAGGTCATGGAGCCTCATAGGATCTCACCAAACCCATGAGCAAGAACATACATTGTCCACCACTGTGATTAATGGTGAAACCAATGTTCCTTATTGCACTTAATATGGAGCCTCTCACCATTCATTATAGTGGTAGACCAACCTACATTGTCCACCAACATAATCAATCGTGATATCAATGTTTTTTATTACGCTTAATATACAGGTTGTCATACATATGAATGTTGTCTGCATCTAATGTCACAAACATACATATCTGTACATAGGGAAAATAAAATGAAACACAACAAAAGAAGTCCTTCTCTCCACCCTACCATATTTGGTCATGGAGCCTCATAGGCTATCACCAAACCCTTGAGCAAGAACATACATTGTCCACCAATATGATCAATTGTGAAACCAATGTTTCTTATTGCACTTAATATAGAGCCCATGATTCTAAGTTATGCAATTGTGGCAATATCAAAGATAGACATATGCAACATAACTTTATGAACTCACATGTAGAAACAATATACTCTACACTCAGCCAACACAAGAAGATTAAAACCACATAAATAAAATGACAAAATTATGAAACCTCTTTTTTTGTGGTTTTCCCTTATTGTGTGCACTTTGGCAAGAATTTTCGTCAACCTTCCCGATTTTTAACCCTTCCGACATCCAACTCCCGGTCGGAAAAAAGGTGACAATTTTTTTTATTTTTAATATTAAATGTGTTTTGCATGTCGATAGAGAAGGCCAATGAAATTAAATGTCTGTTGGCATCAACATTAATTGTTGTATGGTTTCTGTCTAGTGGTGATGGTTGCAAAGTAATGAAATACTTCATGTGTTCTTCTTGATAAGGCATTGTTGGTTATTTTTGTGTGCCCTACAATAATAGTTTGCACTATTTTCCATAAGACATTGGTGATTGTTGACCCATGGATTTATCAATACTATTTCATATGTGGTTCCCATTTACTGGCGATGGTTGGAAAGGAATTAAACATGCCCTATATTTATACTTTTCAAAAGTTAGTTGTTATTCGTCTAGGCCTCAATAATGATTTCTTAGAATGACAGGTTGTATATTAAGTGTGAGATAAAACATTGGTCTCACCATAGATTATAGTTATAGAATAGCATACATTGTCCAGTAGCATAATCAATGGTGATATAAATGTTTTTTATTACACTTAATATAATACATGTGGAAAATGCATATGCACACATAAACACTCACACATACATATAAGCATTCAAATGTGCATGCATATACACATACAAATGCATTACAAACACATACTGCATACATCTGTATCAAGATGTTGTATGCACTTAGAAAATTGAATTACATGCATATATGTTTATGTATATGGATATGTAGATGTATACATGCATACAACCATGTGTGCAAGTATATACAAGAACAACTACAAATACTAATACATGTATTGAATAGGGTGATCAAACTTGTACCTTTACAAGAGCTCATCATCTTGGCTCACAACTTTGATAGTAGGTAAAGCCACAGAATGACACCCAACAATGCCTTATAAAAAAATGTGCATACACTCGAGCTAGATTTTTTTTGAGGTTTAAAATGGCAGGTGTTATTACAACCATTGCCACTACATGGAAACCATACAAAAATTAATGTTGATGCTAGGATGGTGATATTTTGTGAAGGTGCAAGTTCGATCATCCGTTGTTAAGCTTCTGTGAAGGTGATTGGAGGTTATTTAATGATTTTTGCATGGGGTGATGGTTGCAAAAGAAATACAAAGGCCTGATCTCCACCCTACCATATTGGGTCATGGAGCCTCATAGGCTCTCACCAAACCCCTGAGAAAGAACATACATTCTCCACCACTATGATTATTGGTAAAACCAATGTTTCTTATTACACTTAATATAGAAATAATCGACACCACACACAAACCATAAATGAAACAATATTGGTTTCAACAATGTTGTAGACGACAAAAAAATTCATAGTAAATCACCACAAAACGTGAACCATAAATGAAACAATATTGGTTTCAGTAGTGACCCAGATGAAAAAAACCATAAAATAGAAGAATTCATAGTAACAAACCCATGCAAAAAAATAAAATAACCCAACACATGGACAAATTCTGTTTTCAACAGTACCTTATAAAAAATGAAGCAATATGGACAAAGCTGGAGAACAATAATCAACAACGCCTTATGGAAAATAACATTAACTATTTTATTGCATTGCAACCATTGCCACAATACAATGGATACATACATATTTGCATGTAGGGAATGATAAGTTGTATTTTAAATGTTATATGGAACATTGATGCCACCATTAATCGCAGTGATGAACAATGCCTTGTTTTGTTGCATTTCATTTTATTTCCCTTATGTGCAGATATGTATGTATGTCATAGTAGAAACAATCAACATTGATACATACTGAGACATTCTTGGAATGATAAGCTATATTTTAAGTGTTAAATGGAACATTGATGCCACCATTGATCACCATGATGGACAATGCATTTCCCCTATGTGTAGATATGTATGTATGTCATAGTAGATGAAAAAAACATTGATACATACTGATCCCTATATTTATTATGTTGGGACATTCTTGGAATGATAAGCTATATTTTAAGTGTTATATGGAACATTGATGCCACCATTGATCGTAGTGATGGACAATGTATGTTCTTGGTTGGTTGTTTTGTAAGAACATAAACTATTTTCGAAATGCTCTACAAAGGGTTTTCCAAATGTGCCTCTTCCTGTTTGCTTTCTTTTAGCTTCCTTCTTTGTCCAATCACTATAAAAAGCCAAAAAAATGTTTTAGAGGAAAAAAACCAAAAAATAGAAGAATTCACAGTAACAAACCTATGCAAAAAAAAAACATTTGCATGTTGCATATGAATATTGTCTGTATATAATAATTTTTTCTACATCTAATTTCACATACGTAGATATCTACACGTAGGAAAAATAAAATGAGTGGCAAGAAAAGATGACTTTATCTCCATCTTGCTATAGTTCGGTAAGAGCGTATCATGTTGCATGACCCAATATGGCTGGGTGGATAGCATGCCTTGTTTTGTTTTGTTTCATTTTATTTTCCTACGTGTAGATATGCATGTATGCCAAAGTAGATGTAAAAAACATTCATATATACTCTTCCCTATGTTTATTCTTTTGGGAAAATAGTTGTTATTTGTTTGAGACTCAATAGGACATTCTTGGAATGATAAATCGTATATTAAGTGTTATATGAAACATTGAAGCCTTTTTTTATTATTTATTTTCCCTCATATTGTTAATGTCTCTACAAAAAATTTTAAACAAAGAATTTGGAATGATATCTACTGTATATTAAGTGTTATATGAAACATTGAAGCCTTTTTTTATTATTTCTTTTTCCTCATATTGTTAATGTCTCTACAAAAAAATTGAGAGATAATATTGTGCTTTGAAGATCTCGATGGTTGTCATTTTATTGGTGTTCTATATTTTCTGTATGTGTTTTGGTTGGGGTTCTCATTAGCCTTTGTTGCTTTAATTGAACATTTGGCCCTTGTGTTGTTGTGGCATAAAGATCGTAGTCAACTACCAACGTTGCAACTCTCAGCTTTTTAAAGAGTATCCCCAACAATTTCAATGGACTCTGGCTCTCCCCAGGCTGTTGGACAACCCTCAGGCACCAATCCTGTAAGTTTGTTCCTTGTTTCTTTTTGCCGCTGAGATTGTATTGGCTCTTTGCCATGTGCATCCATTGAATTGTGAATATGCTTCATTTGAATTAAAATTCCTTGTAATATATAGTCTAACTAATTTATATTTGAGTTTTTTATGTTTCCTTTTCCTTTTGGCTCGCTAACCATTTGGGAGTGGCCTTAGTGTTAGAAAAAAAAGGGTTGCAGTTTTGAGATGTGTCAACATTGCTATGTTCTTCCTTGTTTATATTCATCAAAAAATATAACCTTGTTTTCTTCTTGTTGTACCTTCCCTTCCTTTCATATTCATCTATTATATGCAATTTTGAAGTCGTGATCTTGTAATCATGTATAGTTATCTATGTGTCTGCATATCAGATACTAATAATTGATTCGTTTTGTGCTGCCTCTTTCCTTGCTTTTGCTTCTAGAGTCGTGTTGCAGTCTTGAAAATTTCATTGCTTTGGATTAGCTGAGAAAAACTTCCTTGTAGGATTCAAATGTATGACCAACCTTGACGAGACATGCAATCCAATCTATTGATGTTGGAGATCCTGTCCCATCTTCGATTCTTTAGTTGATGTCTTTTTAGAAAATAGGTGGTGATTAAAGCCTGATTGAATGTTACAAAGTTGTCCTCTCTAATGGAACCCACATGGAGATAGGCACTTCACCTGTAAAATAAAATGACCTTTTGTTTGCAGGGGCTTTGAAAATAGGTTCCATCTTGTGCTTGATAAACTATGTGTGTAGGAAGTTGCGGGAATCAAGGTTGGCTATTATTTTGCATTGCTTGTGCTTGTTGTTGTATGCTTTCTTATTTATGGGACCACCTTCTTAAATATTTGATCTTGGTCTAGCTCCATGGCGATTGTTATATTGTCCTTAGATGTCAAAATTTTAGATTGTCAGTTAATTGGAACACCTAGATATCTGTTTAAAGATCAAGAAGAATAAATGGTGGGATCGAAGTTGCCTTCCCCATCCAAATGAGCCTCAAAATTTGGGATTCATACATCCCAAACACATCATAGTGCTCCTTCAAATATCAATCCTGTTAAAGGCTTGAATATTTACCAAATCAGATGGACCATAAAAGGTCAGGTGACAACTAAAAGGGATATGTACCATTACAATAAACAAGGACGTGAGGGCTAAATATTCAGCTTTGACATTATTGATAGTGAGGGAACATAAATACAAATGACTTGCTTTAATGATATAGCGTAATTGCATTATGATAGGGTTTAGGTGGGCCACACTTATTGTGTGTCAAAAGGCTTGGCCAAACAAGCGGATAAGAAATTTAATAAGTTGAATAGCCACATGGAGATTATTTTGGATCAAAACTCAATATTGAAGTGTTGTAATGATGAGACCTTTGTGTCAAACAAAGTACTTAAATTCATCCTAATAAATGAAATTGCAAACTGCAACAATAAAAAATTATTTGATATTATTGGGGTTGTGGTGCATGTAGGAAAGGTATCAACTATTCAAAGAAAGGATCAATCTAAAACGATTTGAAGAATTGTGAAACTTAATGATTTTTCATCCTCCTGCATTGAAATTAATTTGTGGGGCCCACATTGGGAAGCAAAGTGTCGGGAGTTGGAAAGGTTGTGCACTCCTGGTTCGATTGTCATACTTGCTATTAGAAATGCTCATCTTGGATATTTGAATGGATATGTTGTGAAAGCATCCATAGGAACTATTCTATACATAAATCTTGACATCCCAGAAGCACAGGCCTTGATGCAATGAGGACATGTTGAGTCATCTGCCATTGAGCCCTCCTGGATAGTGCCTCAAAAGTTTTCTTTGGCCAACGACAAAGTCACTATTGGATATATCTTGGATCATTATCTTGCCTTGCCAAAAACATTGCAGATTATTGTCAAGGCAACAATGAAATATATTAAAACTGATGCATTTTGTTACGCTGCATGTCCCTTGCATGCCAATGGAAAACAATGCAAGAAAGAGTGTGAAGAGTTTTCCAATAATATGTTGTACTGCCCTAAATATCAGACAACCATGCTTGATTATGACTTTTGGTATTTGTTGCAGCTAAAGATGGAAGACCACACAAACGAGATTTGGGCTACTACTTTTGATGAGGCTGCAACAAGCTTATTGCAGATGTCAACAAAAAGAGATTTATATGTTGCAATATGAGTCTTTTGTTGCAATGACTACTCAGTCTGTCATCAATGGTGTCATCTACACTTATTTTGTTTTCAATGTTCTTATTAAAACTCAGACCTATAATTCAGAAACAAGGCTTAAAACAACAATAGTTTAAGTTGCAAGAATTAACTTTGAAGCCGAGTGCAAGTTGTTGCTCTCAGATTTGTCTGCAATATCCTCTACCAGGGAAGACTCTATAGAGATAATAGTGGTACTGTCCTGAATGCCAGACAATCATGCCTGATTGTGACTTTGGATGTGTTGTAGTTTGTGTTGACTGGACATCTATTTTCTTTTCCTTTTTTGGTATGCCTATCACATCAGAAGAACTTTTCTTTCTGATCCTATAGATTTGTTTCTTGTATAATTGGTTATATATTAAGACAATACACTGTAACTTATAATGTGGGTGTTGGCAAGAAGTTGAGTCCACTTTTTTGTCATTTAGTGGAAGTGTTTTCCCTGATTTTCAAAATTTGACACATTTGACCTTAAAATTTGAAGCACTTAGAGATGAAATCTTGAAAAAAGTCATTCATAATAAAATGTAGTACTCAAAGTCTAGTTTCCAAATATGTAATTTATTTCAATACCCAAATGATACAAATTGATTTTCAATAGGCATTTCTAAAAACCACTGTTTAAAAACCACCTTTTTTATCAAACCATGCACATGTACGTCATCCATATTTTGACCTAAATAATCATATTTTTATAAATCCTTTTGGGAAAATATTTGTAACTCACTAAACCACGTTTTCCATATTTTTTTGTAATTTTTTATTAAATAATTTTTTTTTGGCCATATTTGGTGTTTTAAAAAATTGACGTATACGTCATGCATAAGATGACCTAAACTTATCATTTTTTGAATTTTTTTTAAATAAAAAAGAATTTTCTAAAGTATGCTTTCGTGCAATCCGTTCGTCAAAAAATTATGTTAATAAAAAGTTATTAAAATACTAAAAACCCCTGATAATTCAAGTTTAAGGACCTGTTTCATCATAAATTAATTGAAAAGTAAAAAAGTTAATCCAATTGTAAAAAGTTTACATATTTGGAATCTATATTGTTTCATCTATAATGGGTTTTAATTTTGTCAAAAAATTCTACAAAAAAGGTCTTCAAACATATGCCCAAAGTCGTCATTTTCTTGTGACATTGCCAAGACCTTCAACTTGCAGGTCAAACTAGGTCCAGGGCTTAGGTTTGGTTCCCTAATCCTTTTCCCATACCGAAAAAGAAAGCAAAAACCCAACCCAAAATCAATTTTTTTTTAAAAACGGGATCTCGTTCCAAAACGGGATCCCGTTTCATAAAAATATATATTTTTTATACTTGAATTAAATGGGATCTCATTTTGAAAACAAGATCATGTTTTACAAAATGGGATCTTGTTTCTTAAAAGTAATTTTTTTTTTTAATGAAACGGGTCATTAAAAAATGTGATCCCATTTTAAAACGGGTCGTTAAAAAATGGCATCTTGTTTTAAAACGGGCCATTAAAAAATGGGATCTTGTTTTAAAACGGGTCGTTAAAAAATAGGATCCCATTTTAAAACAAACCGCTAAAAATGGGATCTCGTTTTTTAATGGGCTACTAAAAAACAGGCCGTTAAAAATGGGATCCTGTTTCTTAAAAACGGGATCCTGTTTTTTAACGGCCCGTTTTTAGCAGCCATTTTAAAATGGGATCTCATTTTTGGACTGGGACCCCGAACCTAAATGGGATCCCATTTTCTTGAGGCTGATGTCAGATTTTTTTCTAAGACAAAAACTTCCACGTTTTGTGGACTCATCTTTTTGCTTTTACCCATGTTTGACAAAAAAATATACACTTCTTTTGTTTTGTATTATTTATGTCGCTTATAGTTTTGTTTCGCTTTCAGTACATGTCCCTCATTTTATTTTATGTTGTTTGGTTATAAACTTATGTTGCCCTATTCAACACATGTATCAATATTTACAACTATTCTTATATATACTTGTGGACATGGTTGTATGCATGTATACATCTATGTATGCACATACATAAACATATATGCATGCAATTGAATTTTTTGAGTGCATAGAACATCTTGATACAAATGTGTGTAGATATATGTGTTTGTAGTGCATTTGTATGTGTATATGCATGCAGATTTGAATGTTTATATGTATGTGTGAGTGTGTATGTGTGTATATGCATTTTCCACATGTATCTATGAGGTCATGTGTTTATCTATATATAGATATGTCCAGTTTTTAATATCAGTATAGTTATTTGCTTCTTGTCTATTTTGATTGCTACATAATTTTATCTCTCCATAATTGTTTTTGGCTATAATGTTGGCTCCATTGAATCCATAGTTATTCTGCATTTGCTCGTTGCACATTGTTAAAATGCAGAATGTAATAAATTTTTTGTCATCTCATTTATCTGGTTTTAATCTTCTTGTGTTGGCTAAGTGTAGAATATTCTCATATATGTGCTTTATAATCTTAAATGTGGTCCTGCCTCTACATTCATAAAGCCATGTCACATATGGTTATCTTTCATTTTATTAGAGTTGCATAAAACTTCATTTTTGTTATAATGTTTCCTATGCAACATTCAATGATGACTGTCCTCTACCGACTGCATAATAATTTTGTGATTTTTCTTGAGTCTAGGTTATTAAAATCCAGTGTTGCACATGATTAAAATGCAAAATGTAATCAAAATTTTGTCATTTGATTTATGTGGTTTTAATCTTCTTTTGTTGGCTCATTGTAGAATATTCTCATATATGTCCTTTATAATGTTCTAATGCTACTTAAATGTTCTCCCTACTGCTTTGGCATGTCCATTCATAAAGTCATGTTGCATATGGATATCATATGGTTCTTGGCTATAATGTTTGTTACCTTGAACCCATACTTATTTCAATCTCATGACTGTGTTTTTAATCTTTTAATGTTGGTTGAATGTTGAATATATTGGTCTTGGCTCTCCATTCATAAAGCCATGCCACATACATATGTATCTAAATGAAGATGCACACAACACACATATATATCTACATTTTTACTTGTTAATACATGTAATTACATTTAAACTTATACCTATATATATTCTCACATGCATGGACAAGTATAGGTGTGGATATCTATGTATGTTGTGCAGCTCAAACTACAACCCAACACTAAACAATGCCTTATTGAAAATAACATAAATTGCTCAATTAAGTTGGTAAGTTTTAAATGCAAGATATTATTGCAACCATTGCCAATATATGGAACCCATACATGAAACATCGTGACAAGTTGTGCCAAGTGATGTTTATTTCCTCTACTCAGGCAACATACACATATATCTAGATTTAAACTTATCTATATTTGTTCTCACATGTATTGACAAGTTTAGGTGTGGATATCTATGTATATTGTTTGCAAAAACACTTGTCATAGTGGTGGATCACAATCTTGATAGTAGTTGAAGCTACAAAACAATAGTCAACAATGCCTTATTGAAAATAACATAAATTGTTCAATTGCTTTGGTAACTTTAGAATGCTAAATATTATTGTGGTCATTGGCACTATATGGAAAACATACATGAAACAATGTTGTCATGCTAGCATGTGCCAAGTGATGTTTATTTCCTTTGCTTTCATGCTGATTTCTCTATTGAAAAGTCCAACTATGGATATATGTGTGTTGTCTACATGTAACTTTAGATGCATATATATTTGTATAGATTTTGTTTTCCAAGCATATATATGTGGACTATTTTATTGCTTTGCAACCATCACCACTACATGGAAACCATAACTGAAACAATTATTTTTGAAGCCATTGAACAACAATAAAAAATGCATATATATATGTGCATCTAACTTCAGGTATGTATATATCGGTGTAGATTTTGTTTTGCAACTACATATGTAGGAATCTGTTGCTTGGAAATATATAGACACAAAAAGTATGTGTTTATTTTGTTGTGTTTCATTTTTATTTTCCTTTGTGTAGATATGTATGTATGCAAAATTAGATGTAGACAACATTCATATATACTCCTCCCCATGTTTATTGTTTTGGGAAGATATTTTTTATTTGATTCGTCCTCAAAAAGGAATTCTTACAATAATAGGCTTTATATTAAGCATAAAAAGAAACATTGGTTTCACCATTCATCATAGTGGTGGATAATGTATGTTCTTGCTCGGGGGTTTGGTGAGAGCCTATGAGGCTTCATGACCCAATATGGTAGGGTGGAGAGCAAGCCTTCTTTTGTTGTGTTTCATTTTACTTTCCCTATGTGCAGATATGTATGTGAAATTAGACACGGAAAAAATCCATCCCTCTGTGCAGATATGTATGTATGTGAAATCAGATGCAGATAAGTGATATTGCCATGCCTGCCTATGCCAAATGATGTTTATTTCCCATCCTACACCAAGTGTTGTTTATTTCCTTTTCTCTTTGTTGGCTCTTTAAATTTCCAACTAGATCTTCAAGGAAGCCTATAGATTTTCCAATTCCAATAATTAATAACCTAGAGAGGGTTGGCCAATGAACGAGAGAAAGCAATTTGGCTTTCCTCCTGTACTTCGGGACTACAAAACCTAGGAGGGTGATCCCACAATGTATCTATAACACTCCTTCAAAAAAATACCATATACATTGCATATCTAGAAGATACATACTCATATTTATGAATCAACAAGTGTCAAATAGAAAGAACTTGGCAAATTATTTACACCTTTATAACTTGGACTAGAGAATGGATAATTCAACCGAAAATTATAATAACAATAATCATTATGAGTATGATTTTGATTAAATGAAATTTTCTTTGACAAGATCTGGTTGATCAAAATATATTTGAATTTATTTGATACATAGAACAATGCTTTATCCTAAGGTGGTGGGGTCAAATTTACAACAAACTGTAATGCAATAACAATGGAATTCAATATTTAAAGACTATTATGGATTTGCATTACAAATTCATAGCTCAAATATTCCAAACATAAAGTAATTAAAGATCCTATGACTTAACCCACAAACCAGTGATTGCATCAAAGAATTTTAATCAATTACTTGAATTGAAGCACAAATGCAAATACACATCCAACCATACTAATTGGAGACCAATGAAACAATCCTTAATCATTTCATTGATAATTCATGAAAAAACCACAAGAGACAATTTGTTTGAAATTTTCCATTATCGATTTTAAATGTTGTAATTGTTGCAAAACATTTAAGCTTATTGTAAATATAGACTCATAACCTGAGACTCGGCGAGAAATTCTATATCCTTATATGCTTATTAAATTCCATGAAAATATTTGCTAAGACTACCCGAGATCAACCAAAATTTTAAAAACCCCTGCACAATAGCCTTGAATTCCCTTTTATAAGATTAAGGAAGCAAAAAAAGCTTTGGGCTATTGGCCAGTCACATTACATTTCAATTTGTTTTTCATAATATTTCATTTCATTTCAACCCCTAGGCGGTTATATTTGCACTCATGAAATGGGAGGAAATACAAAAAGACAAAACACTTGCAAAAGCCTATTGAACTCATATCTTCATTGTTTGAGGATTCCACATCATTATATCATTTGGCCCCAAAGAATAAAACATGAGAGCATAAGAAAACATAAGGTAAAGAGAGGAAAACTGGTTGGATTACCACATGCAATTTATTGATTGGGAGGATATAAATCCTAAACAAGTTTATTTCAAAGGCTAAACCTGTATTATACTTGAGCAAGTATTATATCCTCCCACCGCCCTTGTTGCTTACTAAACATATTTTTCCAACCAACTTTTGTATTCATCTTCAGTGGGCCAATTCATATCCGATATTTTTTGCACCTTGGTGTCATATGCACTATATCTTGCATCAATTGTCACCCTGGCCTCTTTTACAAAGGTGTCCATGCTAGTTTCAATCTTAATGAAATTATCAATTAAAACATTGAGCACCAATAAATCTAATTTATCCTCAATATACACCATCTAGGGACACATGGCTATCTAATGATTAAACAATGCTCCCCATGAGGAATAATCTTTCACTTTTCCATCTTCACTAAGGATTTTGGGTACACCTTGGTCTTCCATATCCCTAAAGGCCTTCATTTTACCTTGCAATTGTCCACCAATTCTTTCATGGAAATTGGTGATTTCACCAATGGTTTCAATTCCTCTTATTATGTTAGGAAGATGTGTTGGAGCTTCAAAATATCCTTTTGCATTTGTTTGAATCTCCTTCAAACTGTTCAATCTGCAAGTCCATTTATTCCAAGTGCTTTTGAAAACTTCTTGAACATGCTGAAACTTTCCATATGCCTCATGGATACCTTTATAGGTCAACCATGTGGTCTCTTCCTTAAGAGAAAATTTGGATAATCTGTAGCTCAGGATACCTTCAACTATATCCTTAGTGACCTTATTCATACCTTCTTGGAGCTTACTCTTCTCAGACTTAGTTGCTTGGAGCTCCTTTTTCAATGCATCAATTCTTAATTTTAGGGTATCCCTATCTTGTTGTGAAGTATTAGATGGATAAGTAGGAAAAGTATTTTGAGCTTCCTTGGTTGTAGTAGCCTTCACTTCATTATAATCTTCAACTAATTTGTTGTGCTTATCCAAAATTTTTTGATATCTAGCCCAAGTAATTTTTGTAGTATCAACACTAAACATAGACAACCACATTATTAACCTTGCAGCCTGTGGGGCTATCATCTCTAAAGATCTTGCTATGATTACATCTCCTGAAATGCTAGTCATTGCTCTACTAAGCCTGCACCACCCTGAATCTGGTGTTAAAGACCAAATAGCTAGTGCATGCAAATTGGGGCTGAACCTTGAACCAAAAGTCTTCTCATCAAAGGTCTCTTCTGACATCACAACATTCAGGTAATTCCTAATTGCATCTAGAGAAATTATGGAAGATAGGTTACATCCTAGCACCACCAGCATCCCACTGTCTTTAACCAATCTCCTAGCCTTCGTGGGATTCATTTTCTTAATTTATTGAACAATCTCTTCCTTATTTTTCTTCTTGACCTCCTCATGTTGTGAGGGATCAACTGCCTCTTGTGCCTTTTGTATCCTATCATTTATTTCTTGAGCTTTTAGCTCAACAATGAATTCTCTAAATTCTTTCGTGGTCACAAAAGAATCATCCTCTAATAACTTTGCACAAGCTAGAACCATTGCATCATTATCTTGACTTTCATCATATTCCCAAGGTACTATCCTGTCATCTAGAATGAAAGGTTCCATTACCTCTCCAACATCAAGGTATGAGAATACCTGCTCTACTCCTTGATCAACAGGGATTGATTCAGAAAATGGTTGTTGTACATCCCTTTCAACACCCTGTACTTCATCAACATTTACATAAGGCAACTCCATTTCAAGGATATCTTCAATGCCCATTGGTTACTACTAGATCTCTATTGTAGGTTCTTCTGATTGGCCACCAGTTTTCAGTAGGTGCTTTTGTAAAGCACTTTGATCAATTCTCTTTGCTTATTGCACCTTCTCTAGAAAAGTGCCATCACTAAAATCAACAAGTATCATCTCCATTCTCTTAAATTTATTAGTGATGTGTTTGTAAGAGGGCTTTCACAATATGAATTCTTGGTAAACGCACTATTCTCAACCTCAACAATCTTCATCCAAACTCTCTCTCCATCTTGGACAATAGTAAATGTTGGAAAATTTCTTATCACATCTTCCTTGTGATAGAAAACATGAGGTCCATATCTTGATATTCCCCTTTTGATATTTTCTCTATCAATGAGTCCTTCTGGATCAAACTTTCTAGTGGTGGCAGTATCCATTCTCATATTGTTTATCATTATGCCAAAAACATCATAAGCTTCCTTCGCAGTGACCACAAAATAATCAAAATAGAAATTTGTTGCAACTATAGAGGCCTTTTTGGATAACCTAAAATTCTATGCATCACTATTTTCCATTTGCCACATTATCTCAATAAAAGCTAGCCTATCAAAAACAAACCTAGGAAAAAGGTGTGGTGCCACAGTAGTCTCATAACATCCGATGAATGTGAAATTGTCATAAAAGTACCAGTCTCCCCGATTGCACTCATAATTGGGATCATCTTCACATTCTCTAGGTCTCAAAAACCCCTTAATTGTTTTAGAGATTTTGTCAACTAGCCTTAATCCCATTTGTACCAAAATAGTGTGTTTTATTGCATTACAGAATCCAACATAGTTTGAATTTGAACAATGAAAATCCTAGATGTGTGTCCACATTTGGATAGGCAATCTATGATTCCTCTCATCCACTTGTCTCAGTTTCATGATTCAAACAAAAAATTCCCATCCTTGGTATAGAAGCATATGCATCAATAATGAATAGTGTTTGAATATCAGAGGGAATTTTCTTTCTTTCAGCCGTATCAAATCATAGTGCAATTGCTCAGCAACTTGGTGAGCATAGTCAAACCACCTATACAGGTTTTTATGTTGAATGTCCATGATCATAATTAACAAGGACAAAACTATCCTTCCATAAAATTTCACCCCAAGAACTTGACACAACATATAGTATGTGTACTTGAAATAATCAATAAATTCCTCACAATCCAATGGTTCAACCTCCTTGATTGCAAACCCAAAGCCCTTATCTCACCTATACTTGGGAAATTCACCCCTTCTAATCCCAATTCTATGATCAACATATTACTTTTTTAGCTTCTCCATATTTATTTTTCATTGACATCAAGGTTCATTCTGAAAACCTCTATGACCTTACTCTTTATTTCAAGAATGCTTTTGCCATCTATATCCGTGACCACCCGGTTGACTTCATCATATCGGTCTATAATCTATAACATTAAATCTACCTCCACAAAGATATTAAGGATAAATAGTTTCCCCAAATTATAACCCCATACATTTAGACCAGGGTGTGGAGTATCTCTCCTTTTGAAATTGTACAAAAACAACTCCCATCGAGGCTCTGGCACAACAATGTCACCAATTACTACCGCAAGGTCCTTGAAATTAGTGGTCAATATTCCTTCGCCAACGACCTTTTTACCACTTGCTTTGACATTTTTAGGCTGAAACTTGTCCATGAAGTGGACATAATTATTTGGTGGCCCCTTTTTTTGTCAATTCCCTCAGATGTTTGTGGCGTGTCTCGGGAATTTTTTTTTTTTTTTCTCTTTAGGGTGGGCTTAGAAGAATATAACTCACATGATTGACTCATCTTTACTAGACTAGGGTTTTTCAAGGTTGAATTCCAGTTGGGTTTCAAATTGATATACTTTAACAATTTCAAAATTGATGTAAGAGACCCACACTTCCTTAATCCAAAAATTCACTAGTTTTTTTTAACAGAATAAAACTCTTAATGTCTTGCTCAATTAGTTGTATATTCAGGAACTTCTATCCATATAGGATAGGCATCTATCCATCCGAGATAGGCATCTAACCATACGAGTTAGGTTAATGTCCATATGGGACCAAGAATCATCTATCCATCTAGGATATGAATCTAACCATTAGGGTTAGGTTAATGTCCATACAAGACCAAGATTTATCAATCCAAATAAGGTAGACATCTAACCACATGGTTTAGAAAATGCTCTAGCCAGATACTTAGACTCATCGAGAGCATCCGGGTCCTGATAAAGACTACACTCCCCTACTAGGAGTTCACCAAGGTCAACGTCCTTAGGAGTATGTGAGATAATAATAAAAACTTGAGTCCCACCTCAAAAATTGGCCAAAATCCTCGGGGAATCAAGTGAATCCATCCGGGATTCCTTCGGAGTATAACAAGTAATTTCCAACTTCAATTTTAATATTTATTTTTCTTTAACTCAAGGTATCTTAGCAAGACCACCAAGGCAAACACCCTTAACCAATCCTAAATCCCCATTCCGAGCACTTGTGTAGTAGGGACAACTTCATCCCTAGATTGCCTACATACATCGTTTCAACACGAGATCAAGGCGTATAATATGCAGTTCTATTTTTTAATGTATTATTTGATGCAAACTATTTTGTGGGCATGTGACCCTTTCTAGGGCCATTACCTCGAACAGTTTCTCTTCGGTTGCTACCCACATAAGAGAGCATATAAAGCATAAAGATTCATGGTTATATTTTGCTTGTTTCCTAATTCATCTATGTCCTAAATTCCTATAAGTCATGTCACCCTTTCCCATTAAATAACAAATCATCAAAGATAAAAAAAATTAAAAAGTCAATTCACATGCCCAAACCCTATTGGGGTTTTCTATGATTTTCAGTAGCAGATGTAAGTCCATTATAGTATTATCTTTTTAGATTATTGATCCAAGAGGAATTTCCCACCCCTTAGATTTTAACTCCAAAAATGTTCCTTATTACTCCCTGGGGATTTATATGGACGATGCCACAAACGTCGTTGTTGTATCTTTATTAGGCTATAAGTGCAATAACTCAAGCGCGACGACATTACCCGTAAATGTGAGTCAAAGGCACCATTAATACCAAACGCTGCTGGTTTTTTTGTTTTCCTCCCCTTATTTAAGTTTTCTATCTAAAAAGGAAATTAAATGCATTATCAAGAATAAGAAAAGTAGCTTGTGCACATAAACTAAATGGTAATATAAAAACTTTATACCTTCTTGCTAAGGAAATAAAATTAAATGAACTTACTAAAAAGAAAAAAAATATTTATTCAAAGTACATTTTCTAGAAAGAAGTATTGCATCTACTTATATCCTATGAAAGTAAATTTTTTTGTAACAATGAATTGAATCATGAAAATAGTCAAATCCATTTGTGAAATAAAAACACTTATACAAGATGTTAAATTATTCAAGATGGGTGATCTAATTCAGAGATGATATGAATCTAATTGTATTGCAATGTTAGTATTTCTTAGCAAATAAACTTGAATCTATTTGCATAATCTATGTCATAGAGTAATCTAATTAAAGTACTTTTGATTTAAATTGCATAACACTAATACTTTCAAGATAAATATTCATCTAAGAAAGCATAAATAATTCCATCTCAAAGAGACTTCATGAAATAATATATTGTTTCAAGACAAAAGGTTTATTAACTTTCATTGAATTCAAATTGCATGAATAAATAATCCAACTAAAAAAGACTTGATTTTAATTGCATAAGTTATTTCACTAATGTCTTAAGATAGATAAACCAATGCAATGTCTTAATCTAATAATAGCCTTGATTTTAATTGTATAGGTTATACTACTAATGCCTCAAGATTGATGATCTATCTAATTTAGGTTTGTGTGAACCCCAATCCTAGACCTGCACAAACATAATATTAGATCTATCTGCAAGTTAGAACTAAGATTCCCCATGAAATTCATCTACAATGCTCAAAATAGGAAAAAATGAAGAACAAAACATGAAAAGCAATGAAATCCCATTTAAACATGCAAGCTCTCAATCCCATGGGGGAGTTGGTGCCAATTTGTGTGTAGGAAATGACCCTTTCCCAACTCCTTTGTGTGATTTGATGATTTTGATGAAGATTGATCCACTTGGTGAGGAAGAATAATGTGATTCCTTGATAAAATCTGCAATAACCTAGCTATGATAATGGAAAGTGCTTATGGAAATGGATGAAATTGCTCTAAATGTGAAGATAGTAACTTTGCTCTAAGTTGTGGATCCCAAATGAGAAGAAGAGATTTCTATTTATAGAAATACAAGATAGGGGAATGACCAAAATGAAGCAATGTGGGATCATTCAACATCCAATGGCCAAGTGCCACTTGTCAAGATGCGAATGGAGGAAGTTTGAGCATATTTTGATGAATGAGCCAATTAATGATATTAGGTGGATTTTGAAATTCATGAAATGACTTGTTGGAGAGGGAAAGAAAATGACTTAAATGCCACTTGGCTCAATGCACAAGGACGTGTAAGAGGAGATAAATGCTTTGTTGGAAGCACAAATCTACTTGGAGGGATTTTCAAATTTGGAGGAATATTCCCTTAAAGATGCCATGTTGAGAGAAAATATAGATTTAATAAATCAATTAAATGTGTTTTCATGTGCAAGTGGAAAAATCTAGAGAAATTAGGTGATTAGGATTAAATTAATCAGGATTTGATCCATTTAATAGGAGATTAGATGATGTGACAATTTGATTTATATTTTTGGGTTAATTTAAATCAAGTTGAGAGGAATATGAATTAGACTTTAATTAAATAAATATTTTGATTTATTTAAATAAAAGGGGATGATGTTAGATTAAATTAAATAAGGTTTAATTTATTCAATTTAATAGGATGACTTTAGAGATTTAATTAAATAAAATGAGTTATTTAATTAAATAGAGACATAGGGTTAATTAAATCAGATTGATCAATTTAATTAACAAGAGAGAATGGCTTAATCAGATAAATAGTGATTTATTCAATTAAGGGATGAAAGGTGATGACAAGCTAAGAAGATGATTCAGGACAAAACATCGTTAGTAATCAACATCAAGTGTGTTGGTATATTTTCCATGTCTACAATTTGCATTAATTTTCATAACTTTATTCTTGATAATATGCTAATGATTACATAATGATTTATACACTATGCCCTTGTTGTAATTAAATGAATCAACCTTGTTATAAAAAGAATTGAATCTACTTGCATATTAAGGGAGAAAATTAATTTAAGAATAACCATGATGTTGAAGGATTAAGTTTATTGCAAATTTATTAAATGATAACTATGATGTTGTGTTATAAACTTTGAATCCCAATTAAATAAATTTATTGCATGGAGAGAAATTTTATTTGAAGAATAACAATAAATCTAAGAGTTAAGTTTGTGGCATAACAAGAAAGAAATTTTATTAAAGAGATATTATTAATGCCTTAAGTTAGATGGTATTTTCTTTGCATGAATTCGATTTTACTACTTACCATTCGGTAAAACAAGGAACTTCTCATTTAATGAAACGTAAGTTTAAGCTTAAAATTTAATATCTAATAATCATAATTGTTATCATAGAATTGTAATTATTGTCATAAAGTTATAATGTTGTCATAAGATATAAATGCTATCATTCCTTTATTTTAAAATCTTCTATAACTAGGTCCATATTCATAGTTTATCATCATTTTATGAAGAAGAGAGGTATATTCTAAGTTCATTAATTATATTCAACAATAGCTAGTAATCATTTCCATATTTTATTCAAAGGAAATTAAATACTATCTCATAGAACCATGGTTTGGACCAAATATTCATCAATCATAGATGCTAGTTAATTTGTTGTCTTACTAAATTAGGGTAACATTATTAAAATTAAGAAGTTCATGAAATTTCTTTAATAATTTGAATTCATTTATTGAATAAGCCCATCCTATTGTTAATAAGACCAAATAATTTATTATTTAATCTATCCAATTGATACCCCTTTTGAAAATTCTATCAATTTATTTATTTTCAAAGGACAATCTAATTTCAAAATAAATAAAAAACTATTTTATTTATGACTTAACTAAATTAAAAGAATATTAATTCTTGTATATATATATATATTTATTATATGTGTATATATATAATATATGTATATATATATATATATTGTTGTACCCTAAATTAAAATTTTCGCTACACTTAGGCATTTTGAAGAAATGAGTCAAAATACTGTTAAATCTGTCAAAAAGGTCAAAATTGGGATTTGCATGTCTTACAAGGGGGTCAAAAACTTGAAATTTTCAAAATCTAACAATCTGGGCCAGTTCAAAACGATCAAATCAACAAAACCTAGATTTTATTTTTTCAACCCTAAATTTTAGGAAAAATTCTATTTTTAGCAGTTTTCTAAAAATAGAAGGTTTTTTTGGGTTTCTCAAGAAATGGATACTAACAAAATTTTCTAAAAATAGAAAGTTTGGCTTCTAGGGTTAAGACTAATTTTGATTGGCTTAAAATACTTCCTCATTAGGCTGGTGTAGTCAGAATGACGAAAAGATCAGTTTTACCCTACTGGGTCTATTCTGCTTTTTCAGAAGCTTCTTTTGGAGAATGAAGGTTATCAATGGAGGTCAGTCAGCTGAAGATGAAGACAAAAGTCTAAGTTCATTGCACAAACTTGAATAAGGGTTTTGAAGAATTAGGGCAAAAGAAAGTTATTTTCTCAAGGAAAATCTTATTTAAGGCACCTATGTGTTTCATTATTCATTATTTTCTTGCAAGTGGTCTTCAAGGAGAAACAAAGCAACAACTTCAAAACCCTTATTCTCAAGATTCAAGAGTTTAACTTGCTGGTTTTTCAATAAATTTTCAGATCAACACTCAAGAAGGCTTGCTTTTTCAAAAAAATTTATCCTGAACATCAAATCTTTGAAGGAGGCCATTACTTTCAATTTCCAGTGAGCTGGTTTTTACTAGTTCAATCTTCTGGATAATTTTTGAAGAGTTTTCTCAAGGTTGCAGGGTGTTGGCAAGAAGTTGAGAGTCCACTTTTTGGCCAAAAAGTGGAAGTGTTTTCCCTGATTTTCAGAATTTGACACTTTGACCTTAAAATTTGAAGCACTTAGAGATGGAATCTTTGAAAAAGTCACTAATCATAAAATGTAGTACTCGGAGTCTAGTTTCCAAATATGTAATTTATTTCAATACCCAGATTGTACAAATTGAGTTTTAATAGGCATTTGTAAAAACTATTGTTTAAAAGTCATTTTTTTTTACCATACCATGCACATGTACGACATCCATATTTTGACTTAAATTATCATATTTTTCTAAATCCTTTTGGGAAAAGATTTGTGACTCACTGAAGCTTGCCCTAGATATTTTTTTGTAATTTTTTATTGAATTATTATTTTTTTGTTAATTTTTTATCAGGCATATTTGTTGTTTAGAAAAATCGTCGTGTACAACACGCATAAGATGACCTAAAGTTATCATTTTTTGAATTTTATTTTTTTTTAAATTGAAAAGAATTGTTTGAAGTTTGCCTTTGTGTAATTCGTTCGTCAAAATGCTATGTTGATCAAAAGTTATTAAAATAGTAAAAAACTCTGATATTTAAAGTTTATGGACCAATTTCATTAGAAATTAATTGAAAAATAGAAAAAATAATCCAATTGTAAAAAAAATTACATATTTGGAATCTACATTGTCTCATCTAAAATGGGTTTTAATTTCGTCAAAAAATTCTACAAAAAAAGTCATCAACCATATGTCCAAACTCGATATTTTTCTCTGACATTGTTAGAACCTTCAACTTGTAGGTCAAACCAGGTTGAAGGCCTAGGTTTGGATTCCCAATGCTTTTCCCGAACCAAAATCCGAGGCAAAAACTCGACCACAAAGCAAAACCAATTTGAAATTTTAAAAATTTATTAAAAACTCATTTTTTATGCTTTTACAAAATGGGAAACAGGATCCCGCTTTACAAAACGAGTACCCATTTTGTAAATTGCCAAAAATGGAAAAATCCATTTTGGAAAGTTTCCAAAATGGGATCCCGTTTTGAAAAAATTCCAAAATGGAAAATTTTCAAAAATGACAATTTCCAAAATGGAAACTTTTCAAAACGGGATCCCGTTTTAAACGAGATCCCATTTTTAAAAAAACCAGGATCCCGGATTTTTAAAATACGGGATCCCATTTTTTTATTTTAGGCTCGGGATCCCGAACCTAAACGGGATCCCATTTTTGCAATGTCGATTTCATTTTTTTGGCTAAGGCAAAAACTTCCATGTTTCGTGGACTCAACTTCTTGCACTTACCCTGCAGCAGCTGCTTTTTATTTTGCATGTCAGAGAAAACTTCAAATTTTACAATTTCTAATCTTCTAGGTCTATCTCAAATATTTTTTTGGACAAAACCCATAGCACAGCTTTTTTAGAGAAACTTAAAGTGGTTGCTTTTTCAGTCAGAAGCCAAGGTTTACAATTTCTGATGAATTGGGTTCATCCAGAATATGCTCATGAACAATACCCAGATGCCAACTTTTTCTGCTTTTTTCGGGGAAAATTAGGGTTTGCTACTTTTTAAACCAACCATCAACATTTTTGAAAATACATGATCTGGGTCTCTTTGCAATGAGATTCTACACAAAACCCATATCTCAGATTATTTTTGAAAATTTTCTCATTTTGAAGAACGAAAATCAACAAGTTATTTTTAGGGTTTGTGCTGAGCTTGTTGGAACATAGTAAAGTTTATAATCAATCTTCAAGTTTTTCAGCATGAAGTACTCTCCCATCGAATTCAGAGCCAAACAAGTGTTGTATCATAATTATCTGAACACACAATGTTGGGAAGTTCTTTTCAGTACCATCATGGGCATAAAACGTCATCATCTCAGTTGAAGAATGTGCAAAGGGAGTGGTATGAGCGAAAGGACAAGTTTCAGAAAAAGTTGTGCAATACTCTTCCATGGGGGAATCAAGAGAAGTGTCAGAATGCACAAAAGTTGTAGAGCCACCAAGTTATCAATCAGTGAGTTATCTTTTGGGGCAGCAATGTTTTTCAAGAATAGAACTCATAAAGAAGTTGAAGATGTCAAAGATTTTCTAAGTTTGATTGCAAAAGAGGAAAATATCTTAGAAAAGCCGAATATGGATATAGATAGTATCAATGCTCCTGATAGAGAGGCAGTTTCCCGCTTTTTGGTGGATGTGATAGAGATTTAAAGCAACAATCTTCTAGAAGCTTTCTCCAAGCTTTCTTTTCATTCTTATCTCATGCTTTCTTTCTATTTTTGTCTCAACTCTTATCCATTCTTTGAAGAAGAAGGAAATCAAGATGTATGAGTTGGCGCTTTCCTTGTTTTAAGGTTTTCATAGGTGATAGATGTTTATCCTCTTTAGGTTTAGAAATAAAGCTTGCATGTTGGCAAGTAGTAGTTGTAAAAGCAAGGAGATTTTAGGGTTCCCTACTCCTCTGCTTGTGTATAAATAAGAGCAGCCTTTGCTCATTTTTCTTTAACCGTGCTTGTGATAACATAATTGTTGAGCTTATACTTTCATGTTTGTTATCGATTAGTGTCATTTCACATTGTGTAAAGAGAAAGTTGGAATGCTTTCTTAGCTGCAAATCCTTGTTTAGTGCATGTGTTTTGTGTCAATTGTAATATAGTTTTGATTGTATGTTGCAAGTATTTTGCTACAACTTGTTGTCACAAAATTGTAATCTTTATGCTTGAAGTGTGGGAAAATAAAGTCTTGAAGCTTTCTTTGCTTCACTTGATATAAAGTCTCAAATTTTCATTATTGTGTAATACTTATATGATCTCCTTTTTCAGCTTGCATTGAAATTTAGTAGATGTATGTTGAGGAAAGTTTATTTAAGTATCTTTGTCAGAAAATCAATCTCGTCCATTTCTAAACTCTCTTGCTCTGTGTTTACTTGAGAGTATATAAACATTTTAGTGTAAGTTAAGTTGTAGTTTTCAAGTTTCATTAAAGGGAAAACCTCAGCTGCAACATCTAGAGTTCTATAACCTTGTGTTCTCGTAGCTGAATAAAAAAGATAGGAAAAAAATAGTTTTAGTTTACTTACTTTATGCAACTCAGCAAAAGAGGGAGCTTCCCCTCCTCATTTCCAAAATGCATTCTAGAGGTGTGATTTAAAACACCAACATATATTTAAAATTTAACTTAAAGGAATTAAATGTTAAAAAGAACTTTTTTTATATTAAGTATAGTGAAATTAGAAGATACAGATCAAGAGAGTATCAAATCCAATTGTGGATCCAAGTCCAGCCCACTGTATAGTTGCAAAAAGTGATTCCCCCATTACAAAAAGATCAAACCTAGAGAATAACAATATAACATCCCCAACTATACTATCACATTACATCATAACAACATAGATCAACTTCAAAGGTACAAAATACCAATGTAGACCTGCAACAGAGTATCAATAATACGTCAAAGTATAGTATCAGATTATATACCAACTAGGAATATACAAAACTTATGAACTTTACAAAATAAAAGGATATGAATGAGTCAGATGTAGATAGTCAATGATTCTTTGGAACATTAATTCCTTTATGTAGTGCCAACAAAGCTTCAGCTGCATTTTGTTCATTAGTGGATGCCTGTACAAACTAATGCCTATTATCTTCCCTCCTATTCTGACCACCTACAATATCTTGTCTGAAAGAATGAAGGGCCCTCATAAAGACATCAACCCCTAGATGGCCATCTGGCCACATGTTCCCATACCAAGCCTCCATAATATCAATAGTAACTTGACCATTTTCAAGGTAGTGCCAAAATTTGTCCTTGGAAAGTTCCACCGTGATATAAACCTGCATGACAACATTATGGAAGATGAGTCTTCTGTAAGACTCAATAAGCACCCTCCGTTTCTCTTGAAATATATCCTCATTTCTAGCCTTCTAGATGAACCAAAGAATAATAGAAGAAAAACAAAGCCAGAATAGTACAGTAGTCTTGCCCATTTTTGCATCTTGAAAAAGAATATTTTCAAGAAGTGGTTGTCTATTAGAATACTAGATATCTTGATTATCATAGAACATTTCTCAAACTTCCTTAGCAAAAATGCAATCAAAGAAAATGTGTTTAATCATTTTAGGATTTCTATAGAGATTGCAAATGATAATGTCATTAAAGTTGGTTCTATATGGCAGCCTTTGCAAAAAATTAACCATCTAAAACAAGCAATTTTAGCTTCCAAATGTTTGGACTAGATAGACTGAAAAATTAATTGCCAGTAGTTTTTATTCCAATTAACCTTCTAGAGCTTATTTAGATAATTTGTCAAGTCAATATGATCTATGAGCATAGAATACATGTCTTTAAATTTTGTTTTTTGTATATTATTACCATTTTTCCACTGAAATTCCAAGTATAGAGTTTTATCATCATTATATTTAATAGGAAATTGTAACTTGTTATAGGCTTCCCAAAAAATTGAATAAGTCCTCCAATTAGTACGATAGATATTATATTTTGAGCATAAATCATTCCAGCTCTTAAGTCTGCCATCTTTCAAAATATGTTTGAAACATTGGATTCCTTTGTAGGCCCAACTATTAGCAGAGCATCCCTGAATTAGAGCCAAGGGTTTCCCCTTATGTTTAAGATTCCACCAAATAGATCTATTTATCTGAAAGGTCCCATTTCCACCCGAGATAAAGTGGTAGTTTGTGAGTCGAGTCTTCATAATTTCCCATGCCTTCCAAATATTCTTAAAGGCATTAGAACCAACAGGTAAGATGGGTTCCTTCCTACTAAGGATATCGCTGAAAGGTAATGACTTCTAGGCTTTAGAATGTTTAGGAGTAGCATTAGTAATATTATGCCTAATCAACACTTTCCAGGGCTCCTTACCGTCCAGAGCACCAAGGATCCACTTTGCAACCAATGTAATGCCCTATAATCTAAGATGTTGTAAACCCAGACCACCTTTAGCTTTCTCCATTGTACACCACTCCCAGCTCACCAGATTTTGTTTCCTTCTTCCTTTACCATAAGACCAAAGAAAATCCCTTATCCTTTTTTGAATTTCATTAATTTGGTAAGAATTGAAGAACCACATTGAAGAAAAATAGATACTATAGGAGGACAATATATTTTGGCATATTTGAATTCTCCCAACCAATGATAAGAACTGCCTATTCCACTTGGAAATATTTCTTTCAATCTTCTCTCTAGCCTAATGCCACATATCCTTAATATTAGGATAAACAACAAAAGGGATGTCAAGATATCTCACAATATTGTGTGGTTCCCCCATTGGAGACCATATTTACTGATCCAGTTAGGGGCCGCCTTAGTCCAACCCAATAAATGAGATTTAGAGGGAGCAATTTCGGCCCTTGAAGCAAGAAAAAAGGAATCCAACTTACCCAACAAATTTGATAAGTTGTCCTCTTCCAAGCACAGAAGAATTGATGTATCATCTATAAATTGGAGGTTGAGAAGATCATTTTCATCAAGAAATCTAAGACCTCTGATTCTCAGAATGGATGAGTTTTCCCTTAATACATAATGCAAGGCATCTGAAGCAATTACAAAGAGAGTCGGGGCAAGAGGACGCCATTGTCTTATAGACCTTTCAAGTATAATTTCCTGAGAAAGAACTCCATTAACTTCAAATTGAGCAGTAGCATCATAAAACAAAGTTTGACCATATGAAAAAAAGAATCAAGAAATCCAGAAGCTTTTAGCATTAATAACACAAAACCCCACTCAATTCTATCATAAGCTTTTCCAAAATCCAATAACAACATTGCAACATTCTGCCTGGTAAGTTTTTCCTAGTTCAATGCCTCCCAACTAGTGATTAGGTTTTCAAGAATGTATCTCCCTTTTATAAATATAGTCTAAGTAGAGTTAATGATTGAAGGGAGAACAAGAGCCACTCTATCAACCATAATCTTAGCAAGAATTTTGTATGAGACATTGAGTAATGTTATAGGTCTCCAATTTTTAACCAAGGTTTTGTCTCCTTCCTTAGGAATCAATTTGATCAACCCTTTGTTGATTTGTCTGCCAAGAGTTCCCTTCTCAAAATCTTCCTTGTATACAAGGAGAAGATCATCACTAACCTAGTCCAGAAAGGACTTATAGAACTCTGCAGGGAGGCCATCGGTTCCTAGAGATTTATCATTTTTAAGGGAGAGGATAGACCTTTTGACTTCTTGCACAATGACATCCTTACCAAGCTCATCAGCTATCTCTGAATTCACCTTCTTAGGTATAATCCTTTAAATATGCTACCTTTCCCAAATATTGACATCATTTTCACCATCAAAGGAGAGGATGCTCTTATAAAAAAGGAAGAATTGGGTCCTTATTTCCTCTGTATTGCTTATAGCCCCATCATTGATAGTGAGCCAATCAATTTTCTCTCTGGCCTACTTCTCTTTTATATATCTAAAAAATAATTTAGTTCCTTTATCTCCATTTTCAAGCCAATTCATTTTTTATTTGACCCTTAGGCCTCAAAATTTGACAGTTTGAAGTTTCCTAAGGGAGTACTTGGCCAAAGTCACCCTATTTATGATCTCTTCATCTTTACGGTTCAATTGCAGCTCAACCTCTTCTTGTAAGAGTTTTTCTTGAAGGAGGGACTCCTCTTTCTGGCAGTCTTTGGCTTTCTTTTTCCCAATGGTCTAGAGTAAGGCTTTCCATCCTTCAGTATTCATATTCCATCTCTCTATGAGAGAGATTTTTGTACAACCATTTATTAATTCACCTTAGGCAAAAAATGGCATTCTTGCAGTCAATATCCTTGAGAAGAGTAGTGTTAAGACAAAAACTATCATTGCCTTTGGCAGCCTTAGGGACATCTTGTTTAAGATAGAATTTAGCTCTAACCGGGTGATGATCAGAGAGTGAAAAAGGAGAAAGTTCAACCTTACAATCAGGATTCACTAAAGAGGCCAAAAAGAAGGAACTACAAAAGTAGAGCCTATCAAGTCTACAATAAATTCTTCAGCTACCCTCTTGAGAATTACACCATGTAAACCAGATAGAATTAGAATCCTTTTTTTTCCCTTCAATGGGGTCCTCTAACTTGATTTTAAATCTCATCCTTTTCCAATAGAATCTTTCATTCCCCTTCCACTCAAAGCCTAACCCTCCCCATTTATCCTCTTCTCTCTCAAAAAAGTTGAAATCACCACCAAAAATCCAAGGAATGTCTTGCAAAGTACCCATCCACGTCTAGAGTTGGATCCTTTCATTGTAATCATTAGGATCATACAAAAAACAAACACCAAAACAAATGTCATCTTTCTTGATTGTTAACCAAATTTCCCTATTGCAAGGAGAGACCCCAAAGCCATCAACAAATTGAGCCCACTTGTTAGCCAACAAGATCACTGTACCTCCTTTCCCCCTCTCATGTTTGGTAACAAATTGGGATGCCTCTTTCCAAATTAACCTTAAATTGGTATCCAAGGTAAATCCAATGGCCTTAACCTCCTATAGTAATACAAAATCAATGTCTTTCTTCTGCATTAAAAATCTTCTCACAATATGTTTGCTATCAGGGAACTCCAAACCCCTAACATTCCAGGAGATACAATTTAACTCCATTATGATTGTTCACTTGGGGTGGATCCTTTATCACATTTAAAATTGTCAAAAAACTTAGGCAATTTCTTTTCAGATTACATCCTCTTAGCATTGGGGGGGGGAGAACTCCAATCAACTTTTTTCTCTTGTCCTTTTGGTGTTGATTTAAGTCTTTATCTTGGAAAGGTTTACCAACCTCCAATGAAATTTAAGGCATTTAAAAATTAATTTAGATTTTTAATGACATTTAAAAAATTAAAAGAAAAATTATTTCTTTGTAAATAAACATAGATGAGAATAAATTTATTTATTTATTATTTTTCAATATATTGATTTAAAGATGAAAAAAAATAGGAAAATTAATTTCATTCTAGATTTAGTTTGGAAAAACAAAGAATGGCAAGGACAATAATAATAGTTTGATTCTAACTTTATTTTAAAATTTGATTTTCACAAAACAACGATAGGAAAGAGAGTAATAGCTTGATACTAACTAATTTCTAGATTTAATTAGTTTTCTAAAAGAAAATTAAAAGAAAGGGAACCTGGATGTTGATGGAGTTGCAACAAATCTTCTTCCAAATCTTCTCCTTGTGCCTTCTTCAACTTGATTCTCCTTCCTTCAATCCTATCTAAAATCCTTCTTCAAAGTGATAGAATAAAGATAGCATTCATGTGTTGTTGATGAGAGAAGAAATGGTCTCAATTTATAGACTTGAGAGGAGGTAAATGGAGGGCCAAGATTGAATATTGATTCAATGGATATGATTATTTGAGAAGATGGGGTTTGGATTGATAGCCTCACCTTATGACAAGTGTCACAAGGAGAAGGCTTTAAAAATAGACCCATGTGGCATTGGGAGAGGAGCCAAGGGTGTTCACACATGTGTGAGCACACCTTGGGAGAGGTGGATATGACAAGTCCCCACACCTTCTCCAAGACCATAAAACTCGCCACTCCTCTTTAAGTGACGTTTTGGGGGTTCATACTTTGCCCAAAAGGTCATATTATGTTCTCAATAAGCTCCCACCTCATAGGTACTCACCCTAGGGGTTCATTTTTACCCTAAAGTCAATAAAATAAGTCCAAATAACCCTATGCAAGAAAATTATAATTTTAAAATACAAATTTTGAGTTGTGAGCACACCTTGAGTAGAGGAGATTTTGACGTGTCTATGACGTGTAACAGAGAGGGTGGCTTGATAGTAACATGTAAGAGAGGGGGGGTTTGACCATGTGTGCTCACACATGTGTGAGCACACATGGGGAAGCTAAATGGCTCAAAGAGGAAAGGTCACATGCATGGTGTGAACTACCACACAAGGGTGAGTGAGGATGAGTTGTAAGGTGATAGTGACTTGTGCATGCAAGTCACATGTGAGGGAGATTAGAATGAATTTTAAATTTGATAAAATGATAATGAAGATTAATTAATCAATTAATCTAGGATTAATTGATTAATGGATTATGGAGGATAGTGGCATCTCCCTAATCCTGATTAATTAGATTAAATGATGTATTATATTAATTAATGTGACTTAGGAAAGTGGTTAATTTTATTAATTAAGTATAATGATAGATTATGCTAATTAATAATGCTTAGGATAGGATGGGCACACTTGTCACATAATGACTTAATTTTTATTCAAAATTCTTATATTCCTTATTTTTCCATTTCTCCAACACCATGTGCTAAAATTATTAATGAAACACTTATTTATTAATATTGTTAACGTTTATTTATTCCTTTTTAGGAGTGCGTATTTGATAATTTTGTGTTCTTTATTTAATCTCTGCCTTCTTCACACATAAATTAATTGTATAAAATCACTTACATAATAATACCACATAAAATTATAATTTGTTTAAAGTTTTAACAAAAATAGGGCCATGAAATCCTCCCCCCCTTAATTTGTGCATCGTTTCGATGCACATACTAACAAGATAAGAAGTTTCATGTTAAAAGTTTAAAAACAAGAAAGGAAATAACTATTGCATTTCATATGTATCTCTCCATGTAGCATTCCCCTCATCATACTAATCCCATTGTACTTTGAATTGATTAATTTCTCCATTACATAATCGGTACTAGTGCCTCTCCAAGATTTTGTATGGCTCTATCATTATTCCCCATGTTTCTTGGACCTATAAGGCATTCCAATCCAAAGTATGTTTTTCATCAGATATGTACTTTTTAAGATGAGAGACATGGAATACATCATGGATTTGGCTCAGTTGGGGAGGTAAGTCCAATCGATAAGCAACTGGATTTATCTTGAGTTTGTCAATTACCACCATTATTGCATCATGGCTATAAGGTGCCATTGGTATCCCTTGTATAAAATCCATGCTAATAACTTGCCATTTATGATGGGGTATATCATGTGGGTACAATAGAACTGTTGGATGGTTATGTTCTTCTTTTAACATTTGACATTCTAAACATTTAGCCACAAAATGAACAATGTCATTTTTCATCCCTTTCCAAATATACAACTTCTTTATCTATCTGAATAAAGTTGATTAACTCTAGGGTGTCCTGAAAAAGGAGTGTTGTGAGCCTCAACTAGAACTATATTTTTTAAATCACTTAGGTTGGGAACATAGATTCTTTTATTATACCACAATAGCTCTTCTTGATCAAGAGTGTACCCTTCAACCTTAGGATTTTTTGGATCATTTTCCAAGATTAGCTTGACTTTTTCATACCATGGGTCATGTTTTTTCTCTTCCTTTACTTTCTCCTTGAATGAAGTATTGAAAGTATTCATGGTCAACAAGTGTCTCCTTCTACTTAAAGCATCTTCTACCCTATTTTCATTTCCCTTAATATATTCTATTTCAAAGTCATATTCACTTAGAAAATATAGCTATCTCCTTTGCCTTGCATTCAAGTGAGTTTGAGTAAAAATATATTTAAGTCCTTGATTATCTTCTTTTAGCTCAAAGGGCTTCCCAAGCAAAAAGTGCCTCCATTTTTGTAAGGCATTAACAATAGCTACTAACTCTAAATCATGAGGGGCATAGTTTACTTAATGGGTTTTCAAATTTCTAGATTCATAAACCACTACTCCCTAATCCTTTGATAGATGCATCTGTTACCACTGTTAAATGTCTATTTGGATCTGGAACTCTTAAGATAGGTGTTGTAGTTAACTTTTCCTTTAAAATTTGAAATGCCTTATCACTTTGTTCCATCCACATAACCCTTTTATTCTTCCTTTGTAATGATGTGATAAGATTTGCAATCGTAGAGAATCCCTCTACAAACCTTCTATAGTACCTTGCTAAACCAATAAAAATTCTCACTTCCGGCACACTTTTAGGAATCGGCCATTCTACTATTTCCTTAATCTTTTATGGATCAACTGCTATTCCTTCTTTAGATATAATGTGACCAAAGTAATGGATTTTCCTTTTAAAGAAGGAACATTTTGACAATTTCCCATATAATTTATGTTCCTTCAATCTTTGCAAGACTAGTTGTAGGTAAGCCAAATGTTCTTCTTCATTTCTAAAATAAATTAATATGTGATCCAAAAACACCAAGACAAATTTGTCCAAGAAATCATGGAGCACACTATTCATTGGGTTCATGAAAGCAGCTGGGGCATTAGTCACACCAAAAGTTACAACTATGAATTCGTAATGCCCATATCTTTTTCTAAAGGTTATTTTTGAGATATCCTCCTCCTTAATTCTTAATTGATGATAGCCTGATCATAAATCTTTCTTGGAGAATACAGTTTCTCCCTTCATTTGGTCAAAAAGGTCTTCAATTTTGGGTAATGGATAACAATTATTTATTTTGACCTTGTTTAGCATTCTGTAATCAATACACAACCTTAGAGTTCCATCCTTCTTCTTAACAAACAAGATGGGTGCTCCCCAAGGGGACACACTTGGCCTAATAAATCCCTTCCCCAATTGAATGTTAAGTTCTTGTAATTCTATAGTGTTCATTTTGTAGGGTGCCCTTGACACTGGTTCAACCCCAAGTAAAATGTCAATGGAGAAATCAAATTTCCTTTTTGGGTGTAATCCTGGTAATTCTTCTAGAAATACATCCTTATATTCTTGCAAAAGGGGGGAGTTTTCAAAGGTTGGAGTATTTTATTCTTCATTCTCATCAAAACTTACTAAGTATATTTGAGCTCCTCTTCATCTTCTTTAATTGCATTACTGAGATGGTTTTTGCATTTATAGGTTTAAATTTTCCTTGTAATTTGACCCTTCTTCCCTCATCATTGTAACACTCAACCACTTTATTGTAACAATCTAAATTAGATTGGTGATGTGTTAGCCAACTCATCCCAATAATTGCACCCTAGAGATCTACCCTTGTTTCAAATTCAGGAAATTGCACCCTTGCCTTTGATAAATATCTGGTTACTTCCCTAGTTGCCTTATCCCCATACTGAACCGTCCATGATGATTGATGAGCCTAGTTTTTGGTCCAAATTTGGGTAGAATCTATAGTTTATTTTCTGAAGTTGACATGGACTTTGATATTAAATGTTGATATTTCTATTTTTTTCCCTCAAACCATAGACATTGGGTTTAATTCCATTTTTGCTAGTTTTAATGACATTAGCCTATTATGTGGACTATCTATATTAATTTTGCATGTGGTTAATGAATGTTCTTTAAGGTGGTTATAGATGTGCAATTATTATGTGTACTAACATTGCCATGCAGACATACTTGAGGATGCTAAATTGCGAAATGCAGCCACCAGCTGGTCATGTAGAGGAATCGTTCGAAGGTCAACTGAAGGATGATGATGGAGATTCCCCATTTTAGTCACATGTAACCTCCTTGTATTATCTTTCACGATGTTGAGTAGTTACGGGCATTAATACAATGTTGAGTCTGTGTTTGGACTTGCATGTCTGACTGGATTCCCTACGTGTGTAGCCGCCCTTCCATTATTTTCTCTACTTTCCCTAAATGGCGTCCTTCCAGTTAGTGGGAGTTGACTACCCTGTTTAGTTGGTAGGATAAATAAGGTTCATATTCTCGTTCTTTGAGATTTCAGAAGGTTACCGAGTTGCTGAGTTATTGATGTTGTATTTGATTGTATACTAAGCATTTCCAGACATGCTACTATTTTGTAATTGCATTTTCCAATGAATAAGATAAAGTTCTAAGTTGAGTATTTGAGTTTACATTAGTTTTAGAGGATACTCATCCAAGGGGGCCCACTTGGTGAGTAATCCATCCTTTAGTTTAGTTAGATTAGTTATTAGTTTTTGTTTAGTACTTAGTTCATAATCTAGCACTGACTATTCCTGCAGCCACTAGAATTCCATTCTGTGACTATTCCTACAGCCAAAGCAGACAGAGTAGTTCCCTATTTTTTGTTCATATTTTCATTCTTGTCATGCATTTTCAGCTTAGTCTAATTATTGAGTGATGTTAAGCATTTACTTTGTTCCTTTCCATGCAATTTACTTTTAGTATTGAATCTTTCTTAGCTGTAGAATAAAGATGACTACTTTGAAGTTCCTAGTGCACAAACTGTGTTGAACCATTTCAAGTTCACGTCCCTCGGTTAAAAATTTAAATGAACCTTCATGATGGTTAAAATGGCTATTTAGGTT
This sequence comes from Sequoiadendron giganteum, assembly GCA_007115665.2. Classification (NCBI taxonomy): domain Eukaryota; kingdom Viridiplantae; phylum Streptophyta; class Pinopsida; order Cupressales; family Cupressaceae; genus Sequoiadendron; species Sequoiadendron giganteum. The sequence continues at coordinate 561,624,032 of CM021106.1, forward strand.
AGCTGTCCAATCTTTGAATCATGACTGTGAAGGCTTAGTTATTAAGATTATTATAGGAGGCCGACAATGATTCCATATGGTTAACTCTTAGTGTTAACTTCCTTACTAAGTCTAGAAAAATGAAACATTCATATAGACCAGTTTCAAAAAATAATTGAAATTGGTTAATTAAAGAGGATAGTTGTGGTTTCTATAGGAACATTTTGGAATCTTGTCCTTTGATTTCTAACTGTTGCATGAAGCCTTTGTTGTGGTCCTTGTTAGGGTTGGTTGTTTTTGATTTGACCTTGCATCCTTTGGAAATCTCTAGCATAATGATTTACTCCACACATAAAACATCCACCCGGTGGTCCTCACTTAACTTGATTCCTAGGAGGATTATTCCTTGCTTCATTGTTCCTTGGTGGATAAGTTGCCTTCTTAAAATTTGGTTGATTATTCCTGTTATAGTTGTCCTTGTTATTATTGTATCCATTCCTTTAATTCTGATTTAGTGTTAGTCTCCTTTTCGATGCATTATTCCTTTGGTTTTTGTTGACATTGGGGTTTCCCTTGAACTCATGTTTCCTCTTATTGTTAAAGTTTTGTCTTGTTGGTGCTAGGGCTTGCAACTTTCTTTCTTGTTTAAGAGACTTTTCTAATATCGCATTCATGTTCTTAGGTCCATGCATATCAACCTCTACCCCTATGATAGTCTTTAGTACCAATATGAATCTCCTTTCTTGGCTCATTTCATCTTTTTGATACATTGACACATATTTCAATAATTTGGAAACCCTATCCCAATATTGTTGAATTGTTAGGCTCCCTTGTCATAGGTTGTGGAATTCTGCCATTTTCTCATCAAAGAATAACTATGGTAACCACCTTTTACATAAAAGATGAAAAAATTATTCCAATGTGATTGTGTCCTTATTTTATCCATTTTGTTCCTTAGAATTGGTCCACCAATTGGCTACCTCCCCAATGAATTGATAGGATCCCCATAAAGGCTTAGTGGTTTCACTAAAATCTCTTAACTCAAAGTATTTTTCCATTTCATTCAACCAATTTTCTACCCCTTCACCTATCTGTTTCCTATCAAACTTTGGTGGAGTGATTTTCTTTAGATCCTTTGATAATTCCATTATGTCATTCCCCTTTCTTACTTCTACTTCATTTCCTTGATTGCTCCCAAGATTCTCCCTTTCTTGTTCACCCCTGTTTTCAATATTGTTTTGCCTCGTCCTAAGGTCTTCTATGGATTGTTCCAAGTTGTTGATCTTATCCCTTTGTTTAGTTAGAAAATTTATTATAGCCTCCACCCCTATTTCATTATTTCTTTGCTCCTGCTCTTGGGAAATGCTAGCTCAGGTTACCCTTCTTCTTACCATCTAGAATTTTTTGGAAAATTCAAATTCCTAAAATCAAAATTAGATTCAAAAATTTATTGTAGATTTTCTATCTCAATACTCTCCAAATTACACAAAATATTTTTATGTTAGTCAAGTTGTAGTGAGCTCAAGGCCTAGTCTTTGAACCTTGGCTCTGATACCACATGTAAGAGACCCACAATTCCTTAATCCAAAAATTCACTAGTTTTTTTTAACAAAGTAAATCTCTTAATGTCTTGCTCAATTAGTTGTATACTCAGGAACTTCTATCCATATGGGATAGGAATCTATCCATCCGTGATAGGCACCTAAAAATACGAGTTAGGTTAATGTCCATACGAGACCAAGACTCATCTATCCATCTAGGATAGGTATCTACCATTTGGGCTAGGTTAATGTCCATATAGGACCAGGATTTATCTATCCAAATAAGGTAGACATCTAACCACATGGGTTAGAAAATACTTTGGCCAAAGACTTAGACTCATCGGGACCATCTGAGTCCCAAGTCACTCTCTAAAGACTACACTCCCCTACTAGGAGTACACCAAGGTAAACATCCTTACGAGTATGTGAGATAATAATAAAAACTTGAGTCCCACCTCAAATTTGGCCTAAAGCCTCGAGGAATCAAGTGAATCCATCTGAGATTCCTTTTGAGTATAACGAGTAATTTCCAACTTCAATTTTAATATCTCTTTAACTCAAGGTATCTTAGCAAGACCAACAAGGAAAACACCCTTAACTAATCCTAAATCCCCATCCCGAGTGCCTGCGTACTAGGCACAACTTTGTCCCTAGACTACCTACATACATCATTTCAGCACAGGATCAAGGCATATAATATGTAGCTCTATTTTCTAATGTATTGTTTGATGTAAACTATTTTGTGGGCATGCGACCCTTTCTAGGGGCATTACCTCGAACAATTTCTCTTCGGTTGCTACCCACATAAGGGAGCATAGAAAGCATAAAGATTCATGGTTATATTTTCCTTGTTTCCCAATTCATCTATGTCCTAAATTCCTATAAGTCACGTCACCCTTTCCCGTTAAATAATAAATCATCAAAGATAAAAAAATTAAAAAGTCAATTCACATGCCCAAACCCTATTGGGGTTTTCTATGATTTTCACTAGCGGATGTAAGTCCATTATAGTATTATTTTTTTAGATTATTGATCCAAGAGGGATTTCCCACCCCTAGGATTTTAACTCCAAAAATTTTATTACTCCCCGGTGATTTATATTGATAATGCCACAAATGCCGTTGCTGTAGCTTTTTTAGGCTATAAGTGCAATAACTCAAGCGCGACGACATTACCCGTAAACGTGAGTCAAAGGCACCATTAATACCGAACGCCACTGTTTTTTTTGTTTTCCTCCTCTTATTTAAGTTTTCTATCTAAAAAGGAAATTAAATGAATTATCAAGAATAAGAAAAGTAGCTTGTGCACATAAACTAAATGGTAATATAAAAACTTTATACCTTCTTTCTAAGGAAGTAAAATTAAATGAACTTACTAAAAAGAAAAAAACTATTTATTCAAAGTAAATTTTCTAAAAAGAAGTATTGTATCTACTTACATCCTATGAAAGTAAAACTTTTTGTAACAATGAATTGAATCATGAAAATAGTCAAATCCATTTGTGAAATAAAAATACTTATCAAGATGTTAAATTATTCAAGATGGGTGATCTAATTCAGAGATGGTATGAATCTAATTGTATTGCAATGTTAGTATTTCTTAGAAAAGAAACTTGAATCTATTTGCATAATCTATGTCATAGAGTAATCTAATTAAATTATCTTTGATTTAAATTGCATAACACTAATATTTTCAAGATAAATATTCATCCAATAAAGCATAACTAATTCCATCTCAAAGAGACTTCATGACATAATATATTGTTTCAAGACAAAAGATTTATTAATTTCGATTGAATTTAAATTGCATGAATAAATAATCCAACTAAAAAAGACTTGATTTTAATTGCATAAATTATTTCACTAATGTCTTAAGATAGATAAACCAATACAATGTCTTAATCTAATAAGAGCCTTGATTTTAATTGTATAGGTTATACTACTAATACCTCAAGATTGATGATCTATCTAAAGTAGGTTTGCATTAATTTGCATAAGTTTATTCTTGATAATATGCTAATGATTACATAATGATTTATACACTATGCCCTTGTTTTAATTAAATGAATCAACCTTGTTTTAAAAAGATTTGAATCTACTTGCATATTAAGGGAAAAAATTAATTTAAGAATAACCACGATGTTGAAGGATTAAGTTTATTGAAAATTTATTAAATGATAACTATGATGTTGTGTTATAAACCTTGAATCCCAATGAAATAAATTTATTGCATGGAGAGAAAGTTAATTTGAAGAATAACAATAAATCTAAGAGTTAAGTTTGTGGCATAAAAAGAAAGAAATTTTATTAAATAGATATTATTAACGCCTTAAGTTAGATGGTATTTTTTTTTGCATGAATTCCATTTTATTACTTACCATTTGGTAAAACAAGGAACTTCTCATTTAATGAAACACAAATTTAAGCTTAAAATTTAATGTCTAATAATCATAATTGTTATCATAGAATTGTAATTATTGTCATAAAGTTATAGTGTTGTCATTCCTCTATTTTAAAATCTTCTATAACTAGGTCCATACTCATAGTTTATCATCATTTTATGAAGAAGAGAGGTATATTCTAAGTTCATTAATTATATTCAACAATAGCTAGATTAAATACTATCTCATAGAACCATGGTTTGGACCAAATATTTATCAATCATAGATGTTAGTTAATTTGTTGTCTTACTAAATTATGGTAACATTATTAAAATTAAGAAGTTCATGGAATTTCTTTAATAATTTGAATTCTTTCATTGAACAAGCCCATCCTTTGATTGTTTTTGAAAAGTTAAGCAGCATTTACATGGTGTTGTACCCTTCACAATGAGCCACTAGGGTCAAAAAGGAAAAAGACTAAACAAAAAACATAAAGAAAACAAAACATAAAAATAGCCTAAAGGCAGCACAGCAACCGCAGAGCAACAACCGACAGACAGGCACAGGGAGTAGCTAACTAGCATTGTCCCATTTTTTAATCAGGAGGTCCACTGCCTCATCACCCACCCATTCTTTGTTATCCTGGTTGTTGTTACCCTCTAGCTCCTCCTTTATAGCATTAGACAGGGTGCTTGTGACAAAGTGACCCAACTTCATGGTGAAGCAGGTTAACCACCGAAATATTTTGTCAAGAGTATCCATTCTTTTAACCACATCAAACGAATCCAACCCAACATCCATAGTCCCCTTAACCTCTCCAGGCTCATCCACCAGGGGATGGGGAGAGTGAGAGGCAGAGCCATCAACCAGAAGCTTGATGTCCATCAGAGTAAACTGGGGCCTCTCCACAATTTCTTCCTCCTCCTCTTCAGATTCTTCTTCCTTGTAACCTTTGATGTCAGACTACTCCTCCTTAGAGTCTTCAATAATTAGCCTCTTCTTCCTGTTCTTGGCCAGCCTCCCGGATCTTCTCCTAACATTTTCCCCTCCAGTCATCTCTATGTTCCCCACAACCGTATCCCCTCTGGAATCTTTCTTGATAGTATTCTTTCCCTTACAATACTTAGCAATCAACAATCGGGGCTAGCATACATTTCTCCTTAATCTATCCAATTGATACTCCTTTTGAAAATTCTATCAATTTATTTATTTTCAAAGGACAATCTAATTTCAAACTTTAAAAAAAAAACTATTTTATTTATGACATTAATTAAATTAAAAAAATATTAATTCTTGTATATATATGTGTATACACGCGCACACACACACACACACACACACACATATATATATATATATATATTAAAAATTTAAGTTAAAAGAATTAAATGTTATAAAGAAATTTAATATAAAAACCCATATTATAAAACATATGTATTTAGATATATTTTATTTTATTTTAACAAAAATAAAATTATTATTTATTTATTTGTAAAATTTTTTTATTAAAAATTAATTTATATTGTAATAAAATTAAAAAAATTAAAAGAAAAATTATTTTTTTGTAAATAAACATAGATTAGAATATATATATATATATTTAAAAATATATTGATTTAAAGATGAAAAAGAATTAAGAAAATTAATTTCATTCTAGATTTAGTTTGGAAAAACAAAGAATGGTAAGGACAAAAATAATAGATTGATTCTAACTTTATTTTTTAAAAAATTTATCATAAAACAAGGATAGGAAAGAGAGTAATAGATTTAATTAGTTTTCTAAAAGAAAATCAAAAGAAAGGGAACCTGGATGTTGATAGAGTTGCAACAAATCTTCTTCCAAATCTTCTCTTCATGCCTTCTTTAACTTGATTCTCCTTCAATCCTATCTAAAATCCTTCTTCAAAGTGATAGCATAAAGATAGCATTCATTTGTTGTTGATGAGAGAAGAAATGTCCTCAATTTATAGACTTGAGAGGAGGTAAATGGAGGGCCAAGATTGAAGATTGATTCAATGGCTAGGATTGTTTGAGAAGATGGGGTTCAGATTGATAGCCTCACCTTGTGACAAGTGTCACAAGGAGAAGACTTTAAAAATAGACCCACATGGCATTGGGAGAGGAGCCAAGGGTGTTCACACATGTGTGAGCACACCTTGGGAGAGGTGGATATGACAAGTCCCCACACCTTCTCCAAGACCATAAAACTCGCCACTCCTCTTTAAGTGACGTTTTGGGGGTTCATACTTTGCCCAAAAGGTCATATTATGTTCTCAATAAGCTCCCACTCCATAGGTACTCACCCTAGGGGTTCATTTTTACCCTAAAGTCAATAAAACAAGTCAAAATAACCCTATGCAAGAGAATTCTAATTTTAAAATACAAATTTTGATTTGTGAGCACACCTTGGGTAGAGGAGATGTTGACATTTTTATGACATGTAACAGAGAGGGTAGCTTGATAATGACATGTCTATGACATGTAAGAGAGGGGGTTTGACCATGTGTGCTCACACATGTGTGAACACACATGGGGAAGCCAAATGACTCAAAGAGGAAAGATCACATGCATGGTGTGAACTCCCACACAAGGGTGACTGGGGATGAGTTGTAAGGTGATAGTGATTTGTGCATGAAAGTCACATGTGAGGGAGATTAGAATGAATTTTAAATTTGAGAAAATGATAATGAAGATTAATTAATCAATTAATCTAGGATTAATTGATTAATTAATGAATTATGGAGGATAGTGACATCTCCTTAATCCTAATTAATTAGATTAAATGATGTATTATATTAAATAATGTGACTTAGGAAAGTGGCTAATTTTATTAATTAAGTATAATGATAGATTGTGCTAATTAATAATGCTTAGGATAGGATGGGGACACTCATCACATAATGACTTAATTTTTATTCAAAATTATTTTATTCCTTATTTTTTTGTTTCTCCAACACCATGTACTGAAATTATTAATGAAACACTTATTTATTAATATTGCTAACTTTTATTTGTTCCTTTTTAGGAGTGCGTATTTAATAATTTAATATTTTTTTGTTCTTTATTTAATCTCTACCTTCTTCACATATAAGTTAATTGTATAAAACCAACTACATAATATTACCACACAAAATTATAATATTTCTAAAGTTTTAACAAAAAAAGGGTCATGACAATTGAAAAATATTTTTGCCTTCTTTAACCTACCCCAACCAGGAATTAAACTAATCAATAAAATCTCATAACCCTAGTTTACCCTCGGAGACAATTCCTAAACCATTTGATACACTGAAACAATTCTTGCAAAAGAACAAAACTTTGCAAGGTTCAAAAATGACTTACCCAGGAAAATATTCTGCAACTCTTGTTTAGCATGGTTCTTCATCACTCCACTATCTTCTTTAGCTCCACGTATGCTAGAATGAAAGAAAACTCATGCAATAGGACTTTTTACAGCTAATTGTCTGAGTTAAGTCACCATTAATGGCACCAGAAAATTGGCGCAAGTGAAAAAATTCATTCTATTAGTTTCTCGTTCTCATTTGAATTTGAACCATTGATGTACATGCTTTAAAACTCGATCCTATGGTTCACATATTTCCACTATCCCAATAATTCTTTTTAGCAATTTGCTATGTACCAGGCGATAAATTAGAAAGCTGCCACATGTGCTCCTTTGTAAATACAAGTATCATGCATCGCTACTTCATTTTTACTTTAGAATCTCATCTAGCTATGACAATGAAGCTAGCGATGATATATTAGCCATTGATCTTAATCGTAGAAACATCTTGGTTGCAAATGTCCTTTACATCACTCATCACTTGAGTCCATTTTCCTTTAGGCAGTCTCAACTCGTGATGCACCAATCTCCAGTGATGGGGAGAAACTACACCCATCGACAGTCGTGGGTTCCTGTTCAAAGAGTAAAAGCCAACAAGCGATAGTTATAGCACTAACGATGGGTTAAATGTTTAACCACATTGCTCATTGAGAGTTTCCTTTCAGCGGTGATATTGGAACATGTGATGGGCAATAGACTTAAAACGGTTAAAGGGATATGGTATCACTCATCACGGGTTCAACATAGGCCACTTTAAGGGAGAGGTTTGATGAGTGATAAACTACTAGGAGGTAGACTTAAGTGATTTAAAAATGCACATGGGTATAAGTTGTTCTTAAAAAGGACTCCTAGGCTCGACGGGTAACCTAACGTTGGGGCCGGTCACACCATGAGGATGAATGCCTCGATGCATCACTAATGTAACTGGTACCAAATACAATCGATCAATGCAAAATTATAAGCCAATCAAATAATCAAACGTGCGAATGTGAATAAAAGCTTAAAACCTTAAACCGTAATAGCAACAAGACATGGGTAATCAAAATTCAACCATGAAATGAGTGGGACCATAAAAAAAATTTAGGGGTTCCACCAATGGTTCTGATTGGGGATGTATGCCTCTTGTAGGCATAGCAATATTTTAGATCTTTGGTTAAGCAGTCCAAGGATGCAAGGACCAAAACCTAGGAGCTTGTCTGGACAAGACAAACACACACAATAGAAAGGGAACACACCAAACCTATATACAAAATTTACAAGACTATACATTGTACATGGAAAGATACCGCATTTCATGAGAAATAGGGTTTCAAGAATTGTCCATGTATTGGCAATTCAAGAATTTCACCTATTAGGGACTACACAAAATATGAGTCTTCTCCATGCATATTAGCAATTAGATAAGGGTCTAACCATAAAGGATCAAAATTCCCATCCTTACCTTTATTCTCCATTCTTGCATTCCACATTAAAACCATGCTTCCCAACTCAAGTTTCCTAGTTGTAGCCCTTTTGTCATACAAATTCTTCACCTGAAGCTGCAAATTTGTGTTTTTCTTATGAGCTTCCCTCTTGGTTTCATCCAATTCAGTTAGAGCTTCAATTCTATATTGCATTTCATCACAAATATCATTGTCATACTATTGTACAAGCTTATACATCTTCAACAAATTATTTTATGGCAACCTTTCTCCAATACCATACACAAGGTCAAATGGTGCATGACCAATGGCCTTCTTCATTGTCACTCTATCTTCCCACAAGGCTAGTCTCAACTTAGAGTCCCATGCTCATTTATTCTTCTCAATGATTCTCTTAATAATCTTCATCAAGATTTTATTGTTTGACTCAGCTTGGCCATTCCCTTATGGATGGTATGGGGATGAATATGAAACTTGGATTCCATGTTTATTACATAATTTAATGAACTCCTCAGACCAGAAACACATTGCATTCTCTAAGATAATATTTCCAGGGACACCAAATATGATCAATATATTCTCCAACAGAAAATCAATAACAACTTTGCTAATTACTTTCTTGGTGGGGATAGCTTCAACCCACTTAGTGAAATAATTTGTTGCCACCAGAATCCATGAGTATCCTCCACTTGATTTTTCAGTTATTTCTCCAATAAAGTCAATTCCCTGCTGCTGGAAAGGAGCTTGGACTATAACATGTCTCAAAGGTAAATTACCTGAAAACTTCAATTTTCCAGAAAATCTCTGACAAGAATTACATGTCCTTACCAACTTGTTTGCATCTTTGAAAAGTGTGGGCCACCAAAAACCAACTCTAATAATTTTGTGAGTAGTGGTTTTTACCATATAATGTCCTCCACAGACTCCATTATGCATCTCATCCAATAAATTCAAAGCCTGCGAAGCATTGATACATTTTAACAAGACCCCACTTGGATTTCTCCACCACAACTCATTTTCAATAATCACATATATGATGGATTTCAACTTTAGAGTCCTCTTCTCATTTTCTATCATACCATCTGGGCACTATATAGTCTACAAATACCTCACAATATTTTCATGCCAATCACATGTTTGTACATCATAGATGGGAGATACTTCCAAATGGTCAAATTGATTAATCTGATTAACTTCCAAGTTAGTTTCAACCATTAATCTAGCAAGACCTTGGCCCCGAACCAGTTTGGTGATTTGGATATCTATGTTAAATTCTTGGATTCTATTAATCCATCTGCACCTCCTCCTTGTAGTCTCTTGCTGGGTGAAAATGTCCTTAACTGTTGCACTCGACACATATGCTACTATCTTGGCTTTGTGAGAAAAGTCCTGAAGTTTTTAACTACCTTTACCAAGGTATAAGACTATTTTTCTATCAAATCATACTTTAATTCAGCTGATTGCAGTGACTTGCTAAAGAAAGAAATAATTTTTTCATGTCCTTCACCATTTTTCTGCAAAAGCACCACTGCAATAGTGTAAAATGATGCAAATATAAATAATTGAAAAGGTTGTGAATAATTAGGTGACTTAAGGACAAGTGCTTCTTTGATGGCCTGTTTAATGGCTTGGAAAGCTTGTGATGGTTTCTAACCAGGTCACCATCTTGCCCTTCTTTAAATTTGTTGATATTGGCCTAGAGATCTCAGCAAAATTGGTGATGAACTTCCTCAGGAAATTAATCTGACCAAAGAAAGATTGAATTCCCTTGACATTCTTTAGTTGTGGGATCTTATCAATTGCTGCTACCCATTCAGGATTAATTTTGACCTCATCCTTTGACATAATGTGACCCAAATCCAAACTGACATTTCTTGGGATTTAGGGAAATCCCATATTCCAAGGCTCTGATAAATATATTTTCCAAATGATCACAATGATCTTCTTTCTTACTATGGGCAATAAGATTATCTTGATATATGGCAAGGAACAAATCAATGAAGTCCGCAAAAGCCACATCCATGGCTCTCTGAAACATGGCATCAACATTAATCAAGCCAAATGGCATCCTTACATACACATATGTCCCCCATGGCATTGTAAATGCAGTTTTATATTGTTCTGAGTCCTTCACCATGACCTGATTATAACCTGAAAAACCATCCATCATTGAGAGTATTTCACATCCTGTTACTTTTTGCAGCATAGCCTCCATGTTAGGTAGAGGATAATTATCCTTCAGAGATGCCACATTCAACTTTCTAAAGTCTACACACAACCTCAGGTCATCATTCTTCTTTTTGACTAGATTTAGATTTGAAACCCATGATGAATGCCTTGTAGGCTTTATAATCCCAACATCTCTTAACTTTGTAAGTTCTTCTTTTTTGGTTGCAAAGTGGGATTGATTGGCCTCTATTTCTACCTAAAAGGCTTTTCCTTAGGCTTCATCGATATCCCATGTTGGAACAGATCCTCCCTATAAGCCGTTAAGTCATCATACAACCATGCAAACACATGTCTATACTTCCTCAAGAGAGCAATCAACATAGTTCTGACATTTGGCTTCATCCTCTTTCCTATGTAGACTAATTTTGGAGAATTATCAGTTCCTAGATTGATCTCTTCTAGATCTTCTTTCTGGGAAGATGTTTTTTTCACATTTTCTTTGTCAGGGCCATCAAACACCCTTTCTAATGCAACTAGTCCTTTGGGGATTTTATTATTTTCAACTGAATCACCTCATTCCAAAACAATGTTTTCTTGCCATCAACTTCTACTACTAATGAACCAAAGTTAATTTCTTGGCTCTTGTACTCATCAATACAATACAAAAATTTAAGGATGTCATTGTCATCGCCAAAAAATTTCCAGTTGCAAATGTTATCTAGCATTGTAGGTCAGATTTGTACCTCTATTTTTGAAACACCATCAAAGGTACCAACATCTAATTTGACAACAATGTTTGCTAACATATCTGCTTTTACATTCTTAGCACTTTCTATCCAATCTATATTAAAATCATCAAAGGTTTCAATCATATCCCATACAACTTTCATATATTGCTTAAGACTTTTATCTTTGGCAACAAATTTAGATCCAACCTAGGAAACCACCAACTTAGAGTCGTCTAAGACTTTTACCATGTTAATACCATATTTTGAAGCTATCTTAAGACCCAAAAATAGAGCCTCATACTTGGCCACATTATTGGTACAAGAAAATTTTAACAAGAAATAATACTTGAAGGTCTTACCTCGAGGTGATGTTAAGATAACTCCTGCACCAGAGCCCTCCTTGGAGAAAGCTCCATCAAAGTACATAGTCTAAAGAGTGTCTCCTTGTGAGTTATTAGAAACCTCTTAACAAATTGGTGTAGGCTCCACCTTCTCTTTTGACATTTCCTCCTCAACCCAAAAGGTGTCTAAACTAGTATCTAAAAAATTGATCCTTGTTGGCTCTTGTGGTTCCTCCACATATTCAATCATGTGACGAATTCTTGGTTCCCTTGCAATCTTGACATCCTTCTAATCAATAGAAAAAGTGGCAAATTATAGATTGCACTATATACTCCCACACATGGAAGCACTCCACTATCTTAATAATAATATCCCATAGGTCAGTGGGATATCTACCATTGTGATGCTCATAAATAATTTCTTTTTAGGGAAGGCTGCCAATTTGTATAAAAAAAATTTAATTACTCCTATAACATGGACCTCTCTCGAATCCATATAATAACACTTCCCATAAGTTCTATCAACCTTCCAACCCATATCTTCCATATTTTTATTGGCATCACATTATTTGAGGCCTCTGAATCAATCATGCAGTTCCTAAGCAATTTCCCATCATTGATCAATCTTAGAAAGAAAGGATTAACTTGGCTTGGGTTTGCAGTAATAGTAGTTCCTAAATATATTTTAGGGTTTTCATTTATCATTGCCTACACCTCTACATTCTTCTCTTGTCTTTTACTTGATTTAGGTTGGTCAATGACCTTATTATCCTTACCACCCAAGGAAACACTATTGATAAAAGCAATTATCTTCTCCTTATGCTCCTCAATTCTCATCATTTCTAATAGTGGAACAGTAACTCTAACTTGAGACAACACTTTGGACATGTCTATAGGAGAATACAAGGGTAATTTAGGGAGTGTCAATTCTTTAAAAGTTACCTTATCACCTTGTTTTTTACTCTTTTCAACACTCATCTTGAGATCCTTGGACTTCACAGCCTGGGGAACAACATCACTGTCAATCTTGGCCTTACTATTCTTCTTAGCCCAAATTATTATTTCTTTACCTTCTTTGGGATTTATATCTTCCTTTTTATTTTCTATACCAGTCCCCTTATTTGTTTTATTATTTTCCTTGACAAACATACTACCAAGGTTACCCTAGTTATCACTTACAGTTATGTTTCTCAACTGAAGGTTGCTTCTTGCTTGAGCAACCAAGGCAATTGTATACTTTTCAATTTCTTCATTAGAAGGTCTCCTCAAGGAAACATTATCTGACTCAAGAGTATAAAAAGTGCAATAATTTTCTCCCTCTTCATCTAAGAAAACTTTCTAATGATGCATATTACCTTCTTGTTTTTTCCTATCCATATCATTCACATAAACATCATCACTAGAAGAATATTCACCACAGTTAAGGTCTGATTTGTTCATAAATACATTTTCCATCTAATCATGGTCATGAGGAGAATCTGATCCTCCTTGATCATCTTGGGTATCTTCTAAGGACCTTGCAATAGCACATTGTTGTGATGAGTGAGGCATTTGGCACACTTCACACCATGGAAAGTCATCAACAACATTAGTGGAATTTCTTTGTAGAGGATCAAGTGTACGTTAAACATTTTTTTGATTGTTGTTAACTGGCTTTCCATTATGCCAGTTAGTATGATATGGATAGTCTTGCAGCCTTGGCGGCTTCTCATTCCTCTAGAATTGAGGCTTTTCATTCTTAACTTCCTTTTGTAACAAACTAAGAACCTGATCTAACTTTTCATCAGTAGCTAAACTTTTACCAGCCTTTTCATATTAAACCCTAGGGTTTTTTGAAGCCTTAGGGTCATCCCTTCTTCCCACTTTACCTGATGCTCTTCTATTGTTTTCAATATTGACTTCCATTTTGTAGGCTTTTCTTAGGTGTTGTAGGTTCTTTTCTCTGATAAAATAGCACATCTTAGAATCATATGCATTCCAGTACACCACTAAACATGCATTTTCATTTGGCCTCAAATAAATAGGGACTCTAATCATAGCTTTTTGGAACCTTGCATTGAACTCGATTGCCATTTCATTATGCCCCTTATTAATATTGTTGAAATAATTCAACCTGAACCTAGGATCAGTTTGATCCCCATACTACTCTCTGAAAAGTCTATAGAAGGCCTCTTTAGAATCAATACTTGCATCAAGAAACCCCCTATACCAATCCCTAGCATCTTCGGTCAAGGATTGCATAAAGTACTTCATGGAAACATTATCATCCCATAGTTGAAAACCTTCCACAAGGCTCTAGAAGGCTTTCAAATTATCTTCACATCTGAAAGCATTGTTACCAGTAAATTTAGGTAGATTCTCCCTTGCATTATTAGGGACAAGGTTTGGGTACCCCGAGATGTTGTCAAAGCACAATTTCCTATACCTATCGATCTGGGGTGACCTAGTATTTCTATCTCTATGATCATCTCTTTTCTCATCGTCTCCTTTGTTGTTAGATTTATCTCCAATCCTACCTCTTCCACTTTTTCCATTACCACCACCCTTTTTCTTGCTTCCCTCATCATCTTCAGAGTAATAATTTCAATTCTTATTGCTTCCTCCACCTCGATCCCCACCACTACCTCTGCTAGGGGTATGTCCTTTAGACTTCTTTTGGAGCTCACTATTATTTTCTCCAGAGGTTGAAGGTTCGAGAGTTGGTATAGAAATTTTAAGGAAAGAAATCTTCCTTTCCATTTTTGCATTATCAGCTTCCATTTCGGCCTTCTTCAAGTCTTCCTGCAATTTCTCATTGACCAACTGAAATTTCAAGAGCTCAAGATTTGGGGGTGCAGAAGATGGAGTGGGATCAATTTTAGGGCTATTGACAGGAGTGTTGGCAGATGAAGTGTGGGTAAATTTGTATTGGTATTGGGATTGAATGTATTGAAGTTACTTTTCTTGGTCTGGTCAATGGACTTCTTCTCATGATCGACAAAGGATGTCTTCTTAGAAATGGCAAGAGGATCAGAGGTTTTACTAGTTGCAACACTTGTTGCATATGTAATAGCAGCAGAGGTTCCCATCTGAACTATTGCCTTAGGAATTTCATGGGTGATTTGGGTTGCTAATTTAATGACATTCTCTTTAGAAGCTTTACACCTAGCAACATCCTCTCTCATTTTCTCAAATTTCTCTCCTAACATCCCTCTCAAGCTACTTGGCCCTAACCCTATCCGCCTTTTCTTTCAATGCCTTTAGTCTATTCTTTTCTTGTTTCTTAGCAAGAAAATTTTCTTCCTCTTCCAGGGCTTGAATATCCTTATCTATATCTTCCTCATTTTCTAAGAAGTCTCCATACTCACTTGGTGCAGGGGTATGAAAGGTTTGATCAACTAGATCTTCCTCAAGGGGAAACTATGTTTTCGTATTAGGAGGTTCTCCTTTGGGGTTAAAATTTCCTTCATGAAAAATAGACCTAGCTCGAGGGGTTGGTGGTTCCAAGAATTCCTTACTTCTATTCCAAAATCCCCACCTAGCTTCTTCTCTTGATATGTCCAACTCATTATCAAACACTTGCTCAACAGGGAAACTTCCCTGATCTTCCCCAAACACTACAACCCCACTTGTTTCTTCATGAGTATTTGCACTATTAAATTCATTATTCAAAGTAGGAGATGCTTTAATGAGGGATTCAATAGACTTACTGTATTCAATAGTTTTCTTTACCCATTGTGGTTGCTTGTCTTTGGAAAGCTCGAGCTGTAGCTTCTACTCAAATTTTTCTTCATTTGGCTTCAGGTTCCTCAGATTTGTGCTTGATATTTCTTTACTTTTGTCACCTTCTTGAATCTTCTTCTCTTCTTCCTTTTCACTTCTTTAATGTCTTCAAATATTGGCACATATTGGTGCAGAGATTTAAGAGTTGCCACCCAAATTGATTCGGAAAAATTTATATCAATTAAGTTACTATTCATGCAAATTTCATGAGATCTTCATGAACATAGAAAAAAATTGATAAATGCAAATTAATTTGGGTTGAACCTTTTAACATAAGACTTTTAATACACAAAAGCAACGAGGAACTTAGCATTAAATCTAGTGGAAAATTTGGCAAATACTTGAGCAAAAGTTAGCATAAACACAACTAGACCGACTCTATAAACAACATCACCATACATTATAATGAACTTTGGCAAGGCATACTGGCAAATAAATATCTATCCAATGTATTATCCCTAGTAGAGTCACCAATCTGTTGTCTCTTTAAATTTCCAACCAGATCTTCAAGGAAGCCTATGGATTTTCCAATTCCAATAATTAGCAACCTAGAGAGGGTTGACCAATGAACGACAGAAAGAAATTTAGCTTTCCTTTTGCCCTTCAGGGTCTGCGAAACCCGGGAGGGTGATCCCATAATGTATCTATAACACTCATTCACAAAATTACCATATACATTGCATATCTAGGAGATACATTCTCATATTTATGAATCAACAAGTGACAAATAACAAGAACTTGGCAAATTATTTACACCTTTATAACTTGGAGTAGAGAATGGAAAATTCAACCAAAAATTATAATAACAATCATCATTATGAGAATGATTTTGATTAAATAAAATATTCTTTGACAATATCCAACTTATCAAAATATATTTGAATTCATTTGATACATAGAACAATGCTTTATCCTAAGCTGACGGGGTAAAATTTACAACAAACTATAATGCAATAACAATGGAATTCAATATTTCAAGACTATTGTGGATTTGCATTGAAAATTCATAGCTTAGATATTCTAGACAAAAAGTACTTAAAGATCCTATGACTTAACCCACAAACCAGTGATCACATCAAAATGTTTTAATCAATTACTTGAATTGAAGCACAATACAAATACACATCCAACCATAATAATTGGAGACCAATGAAACAATAATCATTTCATTGCCAATTCATGAACAAAACACAAGAGACAATCTGTTTGAAATTTTCCATTATTGATTTCAAATGTTGTAATTGTTGTAAAACATTTAAGTTGATTGTAAATATAAACTCATAACTTGAGACTCAGTGAGAAATTCTATACCCTTGTATGGTAGCTTAGAACACGCAGTTAGAACATGCGATAGAGTATGGAAGCTTGGAATTCACATCACTCCCCCTTTTATTAATAAAGATGTGTTGAATGGACACATGGCAGTATTTCGTAGCCCGTGGTTCATCCTCCCCATCCTTTGATGAGAGCTTGTGATGAGAAGACATGTGGAAACATCCTTACTATTAGCACTGCTTGAGGGGCCTACCAAAAGTTTGCACGGGCGAAGGCTATGTGGCCGACAGTCGAGGCCCGAAAGAGAGTTATATGAAAGCATGCCTAACACACCCAATCTATTGACACGTGGGGGCATAATGAGGCTTAGAAGAGAAGGGAAGGGAATCTCCCCTTTGATGAGTGAGTAGGTGACATGTGGTGGTAGTGAACCAAGATCGCCAAAAAATTGGCATGGAGGCTTTTAAAATCATTGGGTGCGATCGAAAGTCGAGCAAGACATCAAAACTATCTGAAGGGAGCATGGGGGTATATTAAATATCCACAACTTTTGGTGACTATCAGGGGAATTTCACTTGCGAAATGATGAATCCAAAAATATTTGGTTTTATAGACCAGGGCCTTATTCATTGAGTATTGGAGTCAGAGCCCAGAAAGGGCGATCTACAAGGGTAGCCAGTCAGCCTTAGAAGGCATTGATATGGTGCATAGATTCTTGTGTGCTTCATGCAGATCAATCACTTCCTTAAAAGGTAGCATCATAGATATTCCTGACCTGACCTCGAGCTAGAAGAGTAGTTGTGTGATCTGATGAGTAACACCCTCGACGTCCTCGGTGGTAGGAGGCTAGATGAAGCTCTAAAAACTAGATAAATCCTGCTTCCTCTCCTCAATTTTGGCTGTAATTTGCTCCACGGTACCCACTGATTCATTAGAAAGAAATGGAGAGGGCAAGCCCATCTAGGTCAGTTGAGAAAACCTTGCCCATATGATATCCATAGTTCACCCCAATGTGATCAAGCATCATTGAGCATTAAGGGTGGCCTCATGGCAGCAGATAAACTCTTTCACAATTCTAGCAACTGACCTCTGATTTTCAACCCCTGCTAGTACCAGATCCTCCCTTGGCATGGTGTATAGCTTGGCTAGCAGCTTCTTTGCTTCAGGAACCTTTTCCCCTGTGAATTGTAAGAACTGTTCCATTGTTTCGTGAACTTCCCTACATAAATATATTGCCTCCGCCATGAAATGAAGTGTGGGATGGAGAGTCAGACATAAATCCTTGACTCTCTCCTAGTAGGAAGCATACAGTTGTTGGGATATTAAGCAGAGATCTAATTATGGGGCAGGAGTTTGAACGATCTTCATCAAGAGATTAATCTTTGCATACCTTATCCCAATATCCTGCATTAGCCCGACAATTTGTTCTATGGTAGAGGAGAGTTTCTCCTACAAGTCTCTCTATGTGGCCAGCCACCTTTCCTCAGCTTGGCTTTGGGTTGCAAACTCTTCCTCTATGAAAATCTTGATCTTCTGGAGGTTTTCTTGAAATTGAGTCTGCGTGCTTGCTTGATTTGCTTTCTTTTCTTGTACTACTAGCTCCAACTGAGCACGTAGTTGTTGCAATTTTTCGTTCTTTTTTTGAACTTCTCCTTCTGATTGGGCCAACCTTTCCAATAATTCCTCGTTCCTTTGTCGCAGCTCAACTACTTGATCTGATTCTTGGGATCAAAACCTCTCGAGCTCCTTTTGCAGGCTAGCTTGCTATGCCTATGCATTTTGTGCAAAGCACACCCTTTCTACCTCTTGTTCCTTTTCCTTTGCCAATAGAACCTCAATTCTTCCCTTGATGGCCTTGAGCTCATCGTTCATATTTTTTATCTTGCGACCAGACTTGAGGAAGTTAGTGGTCACTACTCGTTGCATCTCTTGCATGAGCACAATTTTATCCCATGGTTGGACAATGCACAAGTCAAGTCCGATGGCGTGGATGTCATATTCATCATGTTGCATTTCTCTATGTAATTTGGTAACATCAGGGTGCATGGTTCTGAAATGCAATGATTGTTGAGCCTCATTATAAACTGTCTACACTTTGGGATGCATTGGTTTCCTGGCATCCTTTTCTTTTTTCTTCTGGAATCAAAGAGCTCGAGCTTGCTTCATTGTATCGCTTTGGGACAAGAATTGAGCCGACGATTTGATGTGTTCTCTTGAAAAGGGTGCACCAGGAGGGACAATGAAAGAGAATGAGAGGTAGGTGACCTCAAATGTGTTCTTCTTTGGAAGGGCAACCATGAGTAGAGAGAAGGGAGGAATATTCCAAATCCCCGATGACGAAGGTGTGGAGGGGCTCATGGGGAATGGTGGTAGCAATGGAGATGTGATGGGATCTGACCGCTGCAAAGGTTGAGTTAGAATTGACTTAGAGGAGGAAATAGGGACAACAACTTCAGATACCAAGGGGACAGTAGCCATGGATACATATGAGGAGGTAGATGAGGAAGCCGATGGGGATCTGACCAGAGATGGGGCAACTCGAGGGGAAGTGAAATCCATCTGTCTGATATGAGGAAACTGGGAGAAACCTCCCACAATGATTGTAGAGGGGACAAAGAAAGATAGGCCCACATTTGGAGCAATGGGTGTCATAGGGTTTATGGGAGAAACAAGAGACTGTGAGCCGAGAAGAGAGGGAGAGAAAGATACCTGAGCAATGGATTTTGTCTCTGACCTTTGGCCAACCGCAACCTCCTGCGAATCACCTCCTAAAGCACCATCAGTGTGTTGTCTTTTTCTTGGCGGAGGATTCTCCACATCTAATGCTTTTTTTGATTGTCATGTTCCTCTAGGATTCCCTATGGCTCAAGTCTGAGATTTTGAGGACTTCGATCATGAAATATTCATTTGAACACTCCTAACAGCTGTGTAAGGCTGCATTATTGTTTTATGGTTTTTCTTTCCCTTGTTAGAGCGTGGTAGGGCATCTTCAGGGTCGAGTTCCTCTGCATCACTTGCATCAAAGTCTAGATGTTCCTCATTCTAGAGGGTATCAAACCAATCATTGATATTGACAACCGATGGGTATTGGAACGAGATGATGGTGATCTTGATCTCCTAGTGATAAACCTAGAAATCATTGATCTTTTTTGGCTTCTAGCCCTATTCCATCATCAAGCTATTTCAAAGGGTAGTACCTATGCAGCAATTTTCATCTACCTTCCCCTTAGGGAGATAGAAACCGATCCATGAAGGCCTCTGATTATCCATTGACATGAGTGCCAAGTCCACCCCGAACCTACTAATATCTTCCAGAGGATTTCTCTGTGCTTCCCAGTAAGGTCGAGGGCTATATTTTACCTTAATAAATGTGTCGCCCAAGTCATCCTTGGGGTTGTAGTCTCACCTATTGTAAATGAAAACCAGCTCTAGGTGTTCCATCTTTTCCTCCAACAACTTTGTCGATTTATTCTTTACCATGATTGTTGTTTTGTAGCTCATAGGGTATTCAAAAAGTCCCCTCTTCTTCTTCTTTGGGTCAAAGCAAAAGGTCTAGTCCATAATAGCCAGTTTTCAAAATACTTAAAGGGCCAATACCTGATCAGTGACAAATGTGGGGAGTCGGATTGTCTCTTCGTAAAATCCACACACTCAGACGTAGGTGAATTCCTCTCCAAGGAACCAATCACACTTGGGGAACAAGGATCACATCCAGTTGGTTTGATCGCCCGACAGGTGATAGTAGTCCTCATCCTCGCCCAGATCGCACAAAATCAGAATCAAGAATTTCTCTGAAAATGCATAATAATCATAAGTGGAAGAGAGGATGTGAGCCCATACCGAAACTAGCTTCCGATTCTTCTTCTCATCAAATATTGACAACTCTATTTTTTCCCTAAAGAAATCAAGATTCTGATGAAGAACCATATCGGCAAGAAGAGAAGGATATTTGAACTTACCAACAGTTTCAAACTCAATAATCTACTTTCGCATATATTTTACAATCATTTATGTGAAATCATACCAGAAAGGGTCTTTCTGCCTTCTTAGTTGAAAACCCAGGCCCAACTGAGATTCATACATGATCATGTCATCATCCAAGCCAAACACAAAATCCATCATGGAGAAGGAATCTTGCAAGTCCACATGGATGAAGTCAACACAATGATTCAGATTTTTTAATAGATGTTGGCAATCATGGGGCCTTTGGCTTTCTGCATTATAAAAGTCAAGGGCATTTTTTCTACCCTTCCAAAATTTTGAACCCTTTTTTTGGTTGAAGGGCTCCATTGGCAGTGCTCTGGTGTTATTCTCGGGAATGCACAACATGTCCTTAAGAGCCTTTGTAGTTAGCACAACTCTCAAACTTCTTCCCTCAATGGCATCAATCACCGAATTGAAACACTGAATACTTTCATGAATTATTTTTGGGTAGTGGTGCACATAGGGGACCATATATTGTGGGAGTCCGTAGAGCCATTGCTTGTATGATAGTTTATTTTCGAAGGGTTTCTTCATTCTAGCAAAAGTAGCTTCCCTCAAGCCCTTAGGGTCAGTCTTGAGGACAAGGCCATAAATGTTATCCCATTCTTCCTTTACCAAATTTTCATCCCTAAGAGTACCCTTCTTGGTTGTCCGCGTGTGAAACCACTCTGGCTTATCTGGGATCCCAGGCATAGCGTAGGACTCACCCTCCTAAAAATTATTCACCATGGGTGTTGTGAGCATCACACTAGCCGAGATTTGAGATGTTTCACCTGGCTCATTCAACTATGGATTGTGGGAGCTAATTCAGGGGTAGCGGATTCCATTTTTCCTCACACTTAAGAAATTTTCTACGCGTCTCTTAGCAATTTTGCACTTTGAAAAATTTTTGCACTTATTACATATTCAAAAAGCCTCCTTTGCTTTAAAACAACCACATGCAATACTCATCTTTTCTGTCCTCTTTAAGTGGTAGATGTCAGTTGCTTTTTCTACATTAAATTCGGCATGTACTTCTAGCCTTTTGGTTTGTGCGAATCGAACTACTTGCCATTTTGAAATGATAAGGATTCATAATGACTCCAGGTATCTACAACCCATGGCACAATTTTCCTTGGAAATTGAGCTGGTGATTTGAAGGCAGACTAGGTGTCGTATGTCCTGGTAATTAATACCTCGAACAAAATTATTACGCCAAAGTATGCGATAAGCATCAAATAGATACACATCCTTTCTTGGAGTTTGAGAAACACCTACATGATGACACCTTAGCGTTCGGTCGAATGGACTACCACCGGATACTGCCACCAACTTGTGCTAATTAATTAGCTTACCTTAATTCTGTATACAACAACTCATACCTGTAGTTGCAATTGGGTGACATTTTTGAGTGAGCCTTGGTGCAGTGTTTGAGGTGGTACTTGGTTAACCTCATGCTTATGGTATGAAAATTACCACGCCTATCCTTGTTGTATCTATAAATAGATGCCTAGGCAGTAGTAAAATCATACTTAGCAATTTTAGTAGAATTAGCACTAGGTGAATGGCTTAGCATTTGGTATTTGCAATCTGTGTAATATTAGTATAGAGTTCAAATTTAGATGCTTTGCATAGGGCTGTTGTCTGACAGTCATATAAAGCTGATACTATGGACACCCCAAATTAGGCTAACCTCCCATAAATCTCAAACGACCTTTTTGGGAGAGATTTCAACTAGACGCTTAAAGAGGATGAAAAAGAATAAGCATTCTTTGGAAATCATAGCCATGAAATGGGTCCTAGGATGCAACTACCTCGAATATGAGGACAAGTACAAAGTGAATATTGATGTGTGATCCCACTTTGTGGCGTCGATGCTTGACATTCAAGTTCCCAAGCCACTTATCATCCATCTGGTGACATAAATATTTTTGAAGAAGTACCTGAATGACCTCGGGGAAGTGGTGGCAAATACTGCATTTGGTGGAGGAATCCCGACTACGAGCGACCTTCGCAGGTTCATTGAAGAAGACGTGGTCGTCCTGAGGTTGTCATTCTTGAGAGGCTTCCACCTCCAGTCCTGGGAATTACATCGCCAAAAGGTTACCCATGTCTGTCATTTTCTCTTCCGAGTCTACAACGTGGTGCTATTCTATGATATTGACTGGTACACCAATTTCAGGAACCTGGTGTTCCCTCCACCACCTGCCATTGCTTCTTTTAATGGTGTCACTGGTCCAATTGCTACTGCTAAGGATGATATGGCTCTACATGCTATTGTTACTGTTGCTTCTTCCCATGATTGAAGATTCCCTCTTCTTCATGCTTTAAGACTACAACTTGTTAGTCTTTTTGTATATAACCTAAAAAAGGCTTCATAATATAGAAATATATATAAGTATATACTTTTAAAAGTGTGGCCTCCAAGCCATTTTGATACTTGTACTTATTGAAGTATATATAAATATAATGAAGATATGGTCTATATTTTAAATTTTTTTGCTTTGCTATATAGTTCTTGTCCCTTCTGGTATATGTGTTATTCTCTGCATCATATTGTAAATTTTTGTTGCATCACTAATTTAGGAAGACCGACCGAACAAACAAAGGAACACAAAGGGAAACAACCACAATTATTACATATTTACATGGTAGAATTGTTTTATTGAGCTTTATAGAGATTTTAAGGTGAATTCCCCTAACAAGAACCCCTATCACTTTACTCTCTAGACCTTCTGATTTAAATGCCTCATATAGCCTACATTGAATTATCATGAATGAAACCTCCCACAGGTTGTCAAGTTTCTTGCGCTGATCAAGTCTTGTTGTCCACCCATTGAAATTTAACATATGGTCCTTACCATCTAGGCCTTGATCCAAAAATTTGTATAACAAAGAAGGCACACCTGAACCTGCTACATTGTGCATGATTAATCCCATGGTGGGTAGTGAGTAATGATTTATTAGTAATGCTTGGTTTAGGTTGTGGAAATTGATACACAAGTAGATATCTTTGTTCTTCTTATGGACTAGGATTAGGTTGAACACCCATGCATTAGACTCTACTGAGAAGACAGTCTATGACTGCGCTAGCTTTGTTGACCTTAGCGCCATCGGTGCTTTAACCTTGGGACTTGCTGGCATCTATTTTTGGCAAGCTAATTCGACCTCCCTTTTTGACTCTATCACAGGTTGGATGATGCCGAGATCATATCCTCTAAGGTTATTATATGGCTAGGCCATTGTTCCCTCATTATTTTCTTTTAAAAGGCAGACAAGCCTTTCTTTACCTTGATGTAGGACATCCTTTCTGACTTTGAACTTTCTCCCATCCCTGATCTGAAAATTCACATACTTGCCTCCATTTAATATAAAATTCCTCTTTTTATTTCGTACATTGTCATAATCAAAAGGATTTTTGAGAGTGACCAAAATTTTTAGAAGCTTATGGAATCCTTGCTGAATGTCTTATCTGTCATTGGTTTCAATGATCCTTGATTAGAGTTGGTCGACAAATTTTTTTGATTGTGAACCAAATGAGGTGATGTGTTCATTCCTGTCAAATTCTTTCTAGCTCTGACCATCATTTGGAATCACTAGTCAAAAATTTATTTGCACAGAGTGTCAGTTATGCATTGGGTCGAAAGCTAGTTTGAAATGGGATCTGATTTCGGCCATGTGATTCGCATCAGTATTTTGTTCTTGGGGAACAATTTGAATATTAAAGACCTTAAGGCTCTTAATTAGGTCCCAAACTCTATCTCTGTAGGATCTCATATGAGCATTCTTTGCAGTATTGATATTCCGAACTTGTTTGATGATTAGCTCGGAACCCCCGAACACCTTTATGTGCCTGATGTCCATTTTCAATATTAGGCTCAAACCTAGTACAAGGCCTTCATATTCATTTTTGTTGTCGGAATAGGAAAACTTGAATCAGAAAGATTCGACTATCTTCTCGTTGCTTGGGGAATTCAAGCATATCTCAGCTTCTATGCCAACCTTGCATTTATCACCCTCGAAGTGTAGTGACCACAACTCTCTGGTCAAAATTCCTTTGGGCTCATGTGTCACTTTTGGGATGGGTTGGTCTTCTTCGTAAATGACATAAGTCCCTAGTCCAGTGGCATGATAATTTCCGAAGGGGTCCTTATCAATGAACTCGCTCAGGAGAAGTTCTTCTTGATCAGTTTGATCTTTGATAATTTCCTCATCTTTTTGAAGCTTTGTGCAATACATCTCTTCCTTGGTAATGGAGTTGTGAGTGGGATCAAAGCCCATCTTAGCCTCTTCTGCAACATGTTCTAAATGCAAGGGTTCAGACACTAGTTTCATTTTGGCTTCGTGATTGGTCCTTATAATCAAGTGTGACCAATCTAAGGAAAGGTATCCACCTAATTTAGAAGTGAATTCCCTGGACAAGCACAAACTGAATATTGGAGTAATATCGATGATCATGGTATCCTTATTGACTATGATATTTGGGTAGGAAAATAGAGTTAATGGAAGGTCCTTAATGATCCCCAAATAATTAACCATATTCCCATCTAATTGTATAACCCCTTTATTCAAAGGTTCATAGCTTAATCCTAGGGCCTCAGCTATTTGCTTGGGCATGACTATGGTCCTGGCACCAAAGTCAATCATGGAGTTATGCAACAATTTCTTACCCACGATAAGGGTTAGGAGGAACATCTTTGGTTTTGGTTTTCCTTCGTCGACTTTGACTGTGGATTCTTCCTCTTGATCCTTAGTAGAGGCTTCCTTTGTAGTATTCACGAGAACTTTTTCCGGAGGCGGTTGATCAATAGTCTTCTCTTTAAGTGATTGCTCCTCTAGTTCTATGATTGGATCTTCTTGGAGAACCCTCTGTAGCAATGTCTTTTTCTCTGGAATGGATAAGATTTCCCACAGGGATACGTTAGCGGATGATTTTTTCAATTTCTCCACTACATCAAACGGTGGCAGACTTGGATGATTTCGCTTCTTAGTTCTTGTTGTTATGATCTCCCTTTGCAACAAACATTATGGTACCACTACAAAGGCACCAGGTTTGTGGTCGGGAGCGCTTTTAGGCTACAAACTGAATAATTGTGGGATGACTATTTCACCCATGAATATCCCATTGGAGCGAGTGTTGTAATCAGACTACAGTTACAGGGTTTCTGAAGTGGATGCATTGAATGTGAACATCGCTTTCTCTCCTCCCATCTATGAGAAGATGGTGTGATCAAGAGCTATATCAGTCTCTTGTTCTAGATACATCCCTTGCATTTGAGTGGTGAGTACCGAATTTTCCATTTGTGAAGAGGTATATACATAGCACCCATTCTCTGACATTGTGCCTTGGTTGCATTGTTTGACCACCTTCTATTGTAGATTGTCGCACGAGCAGTTTTGAGGCATATGTGAATCATCGCAAGGGAAACACCAAGGGTTGTCGTTGTCGACCAAATTGTTTTTCTCCGCCGTTAGCTCTCTATTAGAGCTTAGGTTGGCGTTCTACAATGGAGTGGGAACTAGTACTATTTGACTTGTTTGCGTCTAAGGATTTGTGTGAGCGCCTCCTTGGAACTGGCTTTTTTGGTAAGAGGACCTTTCGCCTTGATAATTTTGATAGGTCGGCTTGGGAGGAGCGGCCTGGTTATGCTTGATGATAGTTATCTCGTTGGCCATAACTCACAACATTTATTTTATGTCGCTCATCTCATCCTTCGGGGAACTGGATGTCGAAGAACTACCCTGCAGTATGCTTGTGTATGTGTACATGGATTGAGGAGGAGAAGCATGTGTGGTAGGTGGCATGACCTGGGTGGAAATCAGTAGCTTAGGGAATATAGGCATGATGGGTAGAGGCAACAACTTTCCAGTGTCAATTAGATTATTCTCTACTTTAATTGTGACACTATATGCATTTGGTAGAGTGGCTCCACCGAGTGATTTGACCATCATTAAGATATCAACGTTGATAGAATTTAGGTAAAACATGAATGCCAAATTGGGTGGCAAGTGGATTACAGCCTGAATTCTTTTCCAAGTTATGTGGAACTAAGCGTTGAAGTCGGTCAAGGCCTCATATGGAGCATGCTTGATGATATCTAGCTAGTGATACTGGGAAGACCTATCTCTGTTATTTGAGAATCTTTTATAAAAGGAGTCTCTGAGCTGATCCCACATGCCGATAGAGTGCGATACCAGTCTGATGATTTTCCTCTTAAAGAAGATATGAGAAACCTCAGTGCTATGTTTTGGTCTATAACTCCATGTACCAAACATACATCTCCCACATCTTGCAGATGTTTAGATGGTGTTCTTGAGCCGTTTCCAATAAATTTTGGAATAGACTTGAGGGTAGAGACCAGAATGGGAGCCCAAATGGCAGGTGCTACTAGGGCAACAAGGGGACTCCCGACATCCCAAGCCTAATAGTTTCAATTAGTGATAGGTAACATGGCTGGTGGAGGAACTAGAATGTTTACATGATGAGTTCTAGTTGGTATTGTTCCTAGCAGTGGTACCAACAAACCAGGGTTGTTTGTTGTTTGGGATTTTGTGATAGGTCGATGGCTCATATACTTTTTTAAGGCTTAAGCACATTTTGTGGTCCCACCGGGCATGCCAGGAAAAAGAAAAATTGTTGATGCCAAAAATTGGCAAGGTAACAATCCTTTGTGGGAAACTCAATTAAAGGGGGGACCTATTGCGCTAAACTGAGTAACTTCCAGATTTTAAAGAAGTCATCTTCTTCTATAATTGGGATTTTGAATGGGAAAAGGAAGCAAATATAAAAATAAGAGATCTAACTAGGGCGATAAGCCAAGATTTAGATGTAAGGCATGATAGACCTATCTTGTAGATGTGGTCTAAGGGCCCATTCAATAAACTGCTATGTCCCGAAATAACAAACATCAAAGAGAGAGACCTAGATAATTCATTTCATGACATAAAATAATTTGCATAGAGATTTACTGAACAGAAAGAGTCTAAGACATGGTTCTAAATCAACATTCTATTCAAATCATTGAAGTTGCAAACAAACTATTCAAAAACAACATAGTATAATGTTATCTAATAGTTAAGAAATAGAAAGGCAAAATTACAAGGGAACATTATGTGAGTCTTTACAATTATCTAACAAAATAGAAGGCCTGGTGTCTTTCTAATTCTACTATAGATATTTCAAACTCCTTCTTCAAAAGAAGAAGCGGTATATATAACTAGAGGCTTCCACTGCTTGAAGGATTGTAACAGAAAATATTCTCCATCATGAATGATGATGCCCATAGTAATGACTCACCACAGCCGTTGTAACAGAAAGATTCCCAAGCATGAACCCAATCATTCACGAGCCAGATGCATTCTCTGCAAATGATGGCAATGGTCCTAGATTACCCTATGCAAACAAGTGTCACCTCCCAACGAATGCAATTAGAACATGTTACAGAGTATGGTAGCTTGGCATTCACATCACTCCCCCTTTTTTTAATGAAGATGCACCAAAGGGACACGTGGTGATATTTTGTAGCCTATGGTTCATCCTCCCCATCCTTTGATGAGAGCTTGCAATGAGAAGACATTTGGCAACATCCTTACTATCGACACCACTTGAGGGGCCTGCCAAAATTTTGCATGGGCGGAGGCTACGTGGCCGACAGTCGGGGCTCGAAAGAGAGGTATATGAAAGAATGCCTAACTCGCCTAATCTATCGACAGGTGGGGGCAGAATGGGGCTCGGAAGAGAAGGGAAGGGAAGCTCCCTTTCGATGAGTAATTATGTGAAACATGGTGGCAGTGAACCGAGATCACTAAAAAACTAGCATGGAGGCTTTTAAAATCATTGGGTGTGGTCGAGAGTCAAGAAAGAAATCAAAACAATCTGAAGGGAGCATGGGGGTATATTAAATATCCACACATTCCATGAAAATATTTGCTAAGACTACTTGAGAACAACCAAAATTTCAAAGACCCCTGCACAATAGCCTTGAATTCCCTTTTATAAGATTAAGGGAGCAAAACAAGCTTTGGGCTATTGGCTGGTCACATTACATTTCTATTTCTATTTCATTTCAACCCCCAGGCGGTTATATTTGCACTCATGAAATGGGAGAGAAATACAAAAAGAGAAAACACTTGCAAAACCCTATTGAACTCATATCTTATTTTGTTTGAGGATTCCATGTCATTATATCATTTGGCCCCAAAGAATAAAACATGAGAGAATAAGAAAACATAAGGCAAAGAGAGGAAAACTGATTGGATTATCACACACAATTTCTTGATGGGAGGAGGATATAAATCCTAAGCAAATTTATTTCAAATTCCAAACCTATATTATACTTATGCAAGTATTATATCCTCCTGCCACCCTTGCATCTTACTCAACATATTTTTCTAACCATTTTCTGTATTCATCTTCAGTGGGCCAGTTGATATCCAATATTTTCTGCATCTTGGCATCAAGAATATGCACTATATCTTGCATCAATTGTCACCCTGGCCTATTTTGCAAAGGTGTCCATGCCAATTTCAATCTTAATGAAATTATCAATTAAAACATTAAGCACTAATAAATCGAATTTATCCTCAATATACACCATATGGGGATAGATGGTTGTCTGATGATTAAACAATGCTCTCCATGAGGCATAATCTTTCACTTTTCCATATTCACTAAGTTTTTTGGGTACACATTGATCTTCCATATCCCTGAAGGCCTTCATTTTACCTTGCAGTTGTCCACCAATTCTTTCATGGAAACTGGTGATTTCACCAATGGTTTCAATTCCTCTTATTATGTTAGGAAGATGTGTTGGAGCTTCAAAATCTCTTTATGCATCTGTTTGAATCTCCTTCAAACTATTCAATCTAAAACTCCATTTATTCCAGGTGATTTTGAAAACTTCTTGAACATGTTGTAACTTTCCATATGCCTCATGGATACCTTTGTAGGTCAACCATGTGGTCTCTATCTCAAGAGCATCTTTGGATAATCTATAGCTCAAGATACCTTCAACCATATCCTTAGTGACCTTACTCATACCTTCTTAGAGCTTACTCTTCTCAAACTTAGTTGCTTGGAGCTCCTTTTTCAATGCATCAATTATTAATTTTAGGGTATCCCTATTTTTTTGTGAATTACCAGATGGAGAAGTAGGAAAATTATTTTGAGTTGCCTTGTTCGTAGTAGCCTTCACTTTATTATACTCTTCAACTAATTTTTTGTGCTTATCCAACAATTTCAAATATCTGGCTTGAGTAATTTCTGTAGTATCAACACTCAACATAGCTGACCACATTGTTAACCTTGCATCCTGTGGGGCTATCATCTCTAAAGCTCTTTCCATGATCACATATCCCGAAAGGCCAATCATTGCTCTACTGAGGCTGAACCTCCCTGAATCTGGTGTTAAATACCAAATAGCTAGTACATGTAAACAAGGGCTCATCCCTGAACCAAAAGTCTTCTCATCAAAGGTCTCTTATGAGATCACAATATTTGGGTCATTCCTGATTGCATCTAGAGAAATTATGGAAGATAGGTCCCATCTCAGCATCACCAGAATCCCATTTTGTTTAACCAATCTCCTAGTCTCCGTGGGATTCATTTTCTCAATTTCTTGAGCAATCTCTTCCTTTGTTTTCTTCTTGACCTCCTCATGTTGTGATGGATCAACTCCCTATTATGCCTTTTGTATCCTATCATTTATTTCCTAAGATTTTAGCTCAGCAATGAATTCTCTAAATTATTTCGTAGTCACAAAAGAATCATCCTCTAAAAACTTTGCACAAACTAGAACCCTTGCATCATTATCTTGACTTTCATCATATTCCCAAGGTACTAGCCTGTCATCTGGAATGAAAGGTTGCATTACCTCTCCAACATCAAGGTATGATAATTCTTGCTCTACTCCTTAATCAACAGGGATTGATTCAGCAGATAGTTATTGTACATCCCTTTCAGCACCCTGCACGTCATCAGAATTTATAGAGGGAAACTCCATTTTAGGAATATCTTCAATGTCCATTGGTTGCTACTGGATCTTTGGTGCAAGATCTTCTAATTGGCCACAAGTTTTCAATAGGTTCTCTTGTAAAGCACTTTGATAAATTCTCTCTACTTGTTGCACCTTCTCCAGAAAAGTGCCATCACTAAAATCAGCAAGTATCGTCTCCATTATCTTAAATTTATCAATAATGTGTTTATAAGGGATTTCATAATATGAATTCTTGGTAAATTCCCTATGCTCAACCTCAAAAATCTTCATCCAAACTCTCTCCATCTTGGACAATAGAAAATATTGGAAAATTTATTATCACATCTTCCTTGTGATAGAAAACATGAGGTCCATATCCTGATATTCCCCTTCTGATCTTTTCTCTATCAATGAGTCCTTTTGGATCAAAATTTCTAGTGGGGGAAGTATCCATTCTCAGATTGTTTATCATTATGCCAAACACATCATAAGCTTCCTATTGGTGTTTTAATTTTCCCACTAAGGCTTTGTAATTCTCTAAGAGGTAGCCAACCTCTATATTCAAGAATTCACAAAGTTAGTGTCCAACTGACAAGATTCAATCAAAGACTGAGATCTCCTACACTTTTGGTTCTATAAAACCAAGGAGGGTTTTCCTATAAATGTTCATAAAAATGCTTCATGCCTCAAGAACACTTCTATAAACATATATATTCCTTTCAATGCAACTAGATAGCATCTACCCAGGTTTTGGAAAACCAAAGAATAAGAACAACTATCTAAAACTAGGAAAGGAGATTTAATATGAGATTTGCATCTCAAGAGAGATAGAATTTTATTTTTTTAAATGTTCAAACTATGAACCTTCACATTTAGGGCTACCATTCTGTATTTTTAAAAGGATCTTGAATGAACTAACCAGTGCCTCATTCAACTGGGCGGGAGTCACATAAAACATAACCTTGATATCATTGAACTATCATTATAATGCCTTACATTATAAGATTTTACAATATTCAAAACAATACTCCTTAGCAAATCCTAAGCACATTACCACAAACCTGTAATTCCTTTTCAAGCATTTGATTAACTCATTAAGTTAAAGCAAGAAAATGAATCACACATTCCAATATACCATTGAAGATGAATGAATAAACCATTGATAGATCCATTCACAATCTGTCATACGTACACAGGAGAGCAATTGTCTTAAATTTTTAGATTTGTTTTGATATTAGTAATTACAAAAAGCATAGTATGATTATGTTATGCACATACCCGACCTAGAATGACTTCCTAGCAACACACTTCTAGATACTACAATATATTCCTAACTGTACATCATCTAAACTTGAGGACTCAAAAACCCGACCTCAACAATGAGCCTTGAAATCTCCTTTATAGATTAGGAGAGAAACAAGAATCGGGCTTAATTGTTGATTTCAAAATGAATTTCATCCCAACCAAATGAAATTCGGATTACAATTCAAAATTCCTCATCATCAAATGTAACCATGTTACAATAGAGGAATCAAAATGGTTACACCCCTATGATCAGCCGAATAGAACAAAAACCACCGCATCACCCACGTGCATGTCCACATCCAACCCGAACCGTAGAAACAACATCATAAAGAAAAAAGAAAAACCCTAGCAACCACATCATCATCTCGGACCACGAGCAACCACGCGGCCTTGATACAAGTGACTGCTCCTGGTCCTCACTTTAGTATGAAGCGAGACCATTACCTTACCTTTGTTTGCACCAACACCAAACCCAACAATAGCACATGGTTCCACCACAACAATTAGAGAAACTACGAGGACCTCCTCATCCGCTCCCATGAGCTCAGTAAGGGCCATGAGGTAACTATGGTAGTTCGAATCAGTTTCGGACCCTTCACCACCAGAGCCTGTAAAAAGCTCAATAGGTGACCTACAACGTCTAGACCTCTTGTCAACCCTTTCAGCAATTGTCCCAGAAGAACCAGGAATAGTACTTAGTTCAATTTGTTTCTCCTCCTATTGCAAATTCTTTGCGCCCATCCTGGTGCTTCGTCATACCAGGGAAGGAGGAACCAATGACTTATCCATCCAATTCGCAAGTTCAAATTCAGCAAGAAAAAACCAAACACCTGCAAATAAACATAAACTCAAAAATGCAATGATGCTAATGAGAAATTAGCAATCATTTATTGAGCAAGCCAGTGTAGGGAACAATAATTGCTCCAATTGTAGTACGAGAAAGCAAGTGATTAGTGGCTGACGTTACCACCATAGAATATTTTCAAGCTCATGGAAAATGACACACAACCCATCATGATCATCAGGTGACTACCACTCGCACGAATGGAAATCGGGATTAGATCCACCAGAAAGACCTGCGCCATTAATGAATATAACTTGTAGAGCACAAATAGTCCTTGCATGGGTGGATTAGAAATTTTGAATTTAGATCATTGATGTGATAAGGACCTGGCATGTCAGATGACTTAGATCGAGTCAAAGATCGTTGAAGAACCCACATCACTACTTGGAAAACCTGACAGCCAATCACATTCCTCGTAGTTAGAGACACATGAACTAGCAGTGGGCCCCATCCAACCACCTTGTACCGTAGAACCAGGCAATGTGTCACCAACTCGCACACCTTGTGACACTTTCAAAAAAATTAATCCGATCATGTGAGGCCTGTGAGGGATGGTCATCATTAATCCCTGTCATTAAACATCTATCGTTGAAAAGACATCCACTTGTCAGCGCTGGCGCATCGGGATAAGCCCCACCCCACTATACTTGATAGATGGCGGCATCTCGCATACCTCGCACCACTTTAGTGACATCAACAAGAAACCTTATGAGGTCTATGAGGAATGGTCCAAATCTGAACCCCTTGATCTGATGGCCTGCCAACCTGCACATGGAAACATTATTTATAATAGTGGGGCTAACTAGGAGAATGGGAAAAGACCCTCAAAGGCACAAATTTTTAGGCCAAAGTCTAAGCATTGGGAAAATCCACCCAATTTAAGAAAAATAATATTAAAACCCAAACGTGGAGAAAGAACCGATAGGTCAGGTGAAGGGGCCGGTAATAGCACGATAGACAAGGCTCAGTCGAATGACTTAAAAGACTGATAACCCCCAATAATAGGTCAATACAAAATTATAATGTAAGGGTTTAAATGGTAAAACCAATTTTAACATGGGTAACAAAAAATCCTAAGCCCTAAACATTAGACCCCCAGTCACAAAAGATGAACAGACATGCCCAATGCTAGGAAATTTTTTGACAAAATTTGAAAAGTTCCATCACTTCCTTTGCAATGATGACAAAATAATCAAAAGAGAAATTTATTGCAATTATAGAGGCCTTTTTGGATAACCTGAAACTCTCTGCTTCACTATTGTCCATTTTCCACATTATCTTAGTAAAATCCAACTTATCAGAAACAAACCTATGCAAAAGGTGTGGTGCCATAGTAGTCCCATAACATCTAATGACTATGAAATTTTCATAAAAGTACCAGTCTCCCCAATTTCACTCATAATTGGGATCATCTCCACATTCTCTAGGTCTCAACAACCCTTTAATTGTTTTAGAGATTGCGTCAATTGGCCTTAATCCCATTTGTACCAAAATAGTGTGTTTTATTACATTGTAGAATCCAACATAGTTTGAATTTGAACAATGCAAATCTCGTATGTGTGTCCACATTTGGATAGGAAATCTATGATTCGTCTCATCCACTTGTCTTAGTTTCATGATTCAACCAAAAAATTCCCTTCCCTGGTATAGCAACATATGAATCAATAATGAATAGTACCTAAATGTCAAAGGGGATTTTCTTTCTTTCAGCCTTATCATATCATAGTGCAATTTCTCAACAACTTGGTGAGCATAGTCAAAACACTTGTGCTGGTTTTTATGCTAAATGTCCATGATCATAATTAACAAGGATGAAACTATCCTTCCATCACATTTCACCGCAAGCACTTGATGCAACATATAGTATATGTACCTAAAATACTCTATAAATTCCTCACAATCCAATGGTTCAACCTCCTTGATTGCAAACCTAAAGCCCTTATCTCGCCTATACTTGGGTAATTCACCCCTTTTGATCCCAATTCTATGATCATCATATTCCTTTTGCAGCTTCTCCATTTTGATTTTTCATTGGCATCAGGGTTCATTATGAAAACCTCTATGACCTTACTCCTCTTTATTTCAAGAATGCTTCTGCCATCTATATCCATGGCCACCCTATTGACTTCATCATATCGGTCTACAATTTGTAACATTAAATCTACCTCCACAAATATATTAGGGACAACCAGCTTCCCAAAATCATAACCCCATATATTTCTACCAGGGTGTGGAACATCTCTCCTTTTGAAATTGTACAAAAACAACTCCCATCCAGGCTCTGGCACAATAATGTCACCAATTCCTACTGCAAAGTCCTTGAAATTGGTGGTCAATATTCCTTCCCTAGTGGCCTTTTTACCACTTACTTTGACATCTATAGACTGAAACTTGTCCATGAAGCAGACATAATTATTTGGTGGCCCCTTTTTTCTATCAATTACCTCAGATGTATATGGTGTATCTTGGGAAATATTTTTCTTTTTTCTCTTGGGGGTGGGCATAGAAGAAAATGACTCACCCGCCTGACTCATCTTAACTAGACTAGGGTTTTTCAAGGCTGAATTCCAATTGGGTTTCAAATTGATATGCTTTAACAATTTCAAAATTGAAAGATAATTCTACCTTCTTTAACCTACCCCAACTAGAAATTAAACTAATCAAGAAAGTATTAGAACCCTAGTTTACCCTCATAGAAAATTCCTAAACCCTTTGATACACTAAAACAATTCTTGCAAAAGAATAGAACTTTGTAAGGTTCAAAAATGGCTTATCTGGGAAAACCTTCTGCAACTCTTGTTTGTCATGGTTCTTCGTCACTACACTATCTTCTTCAGCTCCACTTATATTAGAATGAATGAAAATTCATGCAATGGGCCTTTTTACAACTAATTGGTCAAGTTAAGTTACCATTAATGGCACTAGAAAACTCGCGGGTGATCCCACAATACTGGTTTACAATTTTTGGGCAAACTGGACACTAAACTGGTTTTTCAAAACTAAATCTTCAATTTTGAGCTCCTATAGTGGCTAAACCGTGAGGAATTTGAAGATGATGCAAAATAGTGATTTGTGACATTTTGTCTATAGATTCTACATATATTTTATTAAAAAAATTTGAAATCAGATTGCACTTCTTTTTCCATCTCCTTTGAAAACTAGATTTTTTTTTAAACTAACATTTTTAAAAAGTGGCGTTCACCATATACAACATAATTTTTTTTGTATGAAGGATAAAATTATAATTTTTTTGAAATTAGATTTTTAACTACGATATCCAGCACTTTCATTTGGTTTCATAGTGTTTTATTAAATATTTTTTCCTTAATCAAGTTTTGAATTCAAACCAATTACAATTCAGACATAGGTGGACTGTATGCAACATAACTTTTTTTGTATGTATCAAAATTTAATTTTTTTTCTTTTAATGGATCAAGGACATCAATACCCAGCTTGAACATATTTTTTAATTTTTTTTTTGATAATCTACTATTTTTCCACATGTGTAGAATAGAGAGCTTGATTTTTGATGAAAAACCTATGTTTAATAAAACTAAAAAAACAAATACATAATAAGACCAAAACATATTAAAATTATACTCATTGGATTGCTCGTTTCGAGGACTACCATGATCATTTAAAATAAATTTTAAATGAATTCATTTGATCCCCCAAATGGTAAATCAAAATTGATTTTTTATCAACATTTTGATAGGTGTAAAGGAGACTCCATTGTAGGTATGGTTTAAAACTAGCGGGGTTCTATCCAAGGGGGTTTGATCTAAGGTAGTTTGATCAAACCCTCTTCAATTGGAATCCTTAAAATGGAACTTTTAAAGGCTTAAATCGTTATATTTTCTAAAAATATGTGATTTCAACAAAAAATAGAATCTCCCAAAAATTGTAAACCAGCTTTGTGGGATCACCCTCGCATGAGTGAAAAAAATTCATTCTATCAGTTTCTTGTTCTCGTTTGAATTTGAACCATTGATTTACATGCTTTAAAAATTGATCCTACGGTTCAAATATTTCCACTATCCCCATAATGTTTTTTTAGCGATTTGGTATGTATCAGGTGATAAATTAGAAAGTTGCCACGTGTGCTCCTTCATACATACAAGTATCGGCTATCACTAATTCATTTTTTATTTAGAATCTCATCGACTGATGGCAATGAAGCCAACGATGAGATTTTAGCCATTGATCTTAATCACAAAAACACCCTGGTTGCAAATGTCCTTTACATCGCTCATCCATTTTCCTTTAGGAGGTCTCAACTTGTGATGTACTAATCTCTAGCGATGGGGAGAAACTCCACCCATTGGCGGTCACAAGTTCCTGTTCAAAGCGTAAAAACCAACAAGTGATAGTTATAGCACCAATGGTGGGTTAAATATTTAACCGTATTGCTCATCAAGAGTTTCCTTTCAGCAGTGATATTGGAGCATGTGATGGGTGATAGACTTAAAACGGTTAAAGGGATATGGCATCAATCATCGCGAGTTCAACATAGGCCACTTTAAGAGAGAGGTGCGATGAGAAATAGACCTCTAGGAGGTAGACTTAAGTGATTTAAATATTTACATGGGCGTAAGTTGTTCTTAAAAGGACTCCTAGGCTTGACGGGTAATCTAAAGTTGGGGCCGGTCAGACCACAAGGATGAATACATTGATGCATCACTAATGTAACTAGTACCAGATACAACCAGTCAATACAAAATTATAAGTCGATGAGATAATCAAACATGTTGGAATGTGAATAAAAGCTTAAAACCTTAAACCTAATAGCAACAAGACATGGGCAATCAGACTTCAACCATGAAACAAGTGGGACCATAAATTTTTTTTTAGGGGTTCCACCACTCTCACGGTGATTTCTCTATTGACAAGTCCACCTATGGATATATATGTGTGTTGTCTACATATAACTTTAGGTGCATATATATCTGTATAGATTATGCTTTGTAAGCATATATGTGGACTGCTTTATTGCTTTCGAACCATCGCCACTACATGGAAATCATAAATGAAATAATATTTTTGAAGCTATTGAACAACAATAAACAATGCATATATATGTGCATCTAACTTTAGATACATATATCAGTGAAGATTTTGTTTTGCAACTACATATATATGTATCACATGCATTGGATGCATATGTAAAAAATTGTTTCTTGAAAATATACACACACAAAAAGTATGTGTCTCTTTTGTTGTGTTTCATTTTTCTTTTCCTATGTGCAAATATGTATGTATGTGAAATTAGATGTAGAAAACATTCATATATACTCCCAATGTTTATTGTTTTGGGAAGATAGTTGTTATTTCTTTCATCCTCAAAAAGGAAGTCTTACAATAATAGCCTTTATATTAAGTGTAATAAGAAACATTGGTTTCACCATTGATCACAGTGGTGGACAATGTATGTTCTTGCTCAGGGGTTTAGTGAGAGCCTATGAGGCTCCATGATCCAATATGGTAGGGTGGAGAGCAGGCCTTCTTTTTTTGTGTTTCATTTCACTTTCCCTATGTGTAGATATGTATATTTGTGAAATTAGACATGAACAACATTCATCCCTATGTGTAGATATGTATGTATGTGAAATCAGATGCATAAAACATTCATATATACTCCTTCCTATGTTTATTCTTTTCATCAAATAGTTGCTATTTTTTTTGTAGGTCTATACTTAAACTTCACAAAAATTTATTGCTACTTGGCATGGCTTGGCCCTGTGTCTATTTGTCCAAAATTGCCAGAACATATGACAAACAAATGGGTACATATGTTTTGATTGAAAATTATAGTTTTCCTATTCGAGAGCAACATTATGCATTTATTCAAGTTGCTCTTGTTAACTGAAATATGTGTTACTGAACCACCAAAAATGAAGATATGCTAAAAAGGGAGAGAGGATTCCCCAAATAGGCCCCTAGGGTTTTTCATCGAGGAGCTTGGATGGAAGAATGGACTCTCTTTCCACTTAATGATATGTTTTTTTGGTGATTGCATTCAAAGGGTTGGGGGTTGTGAGTTTGTGAGGTGTATGTGAAATGTATCTAAGTGCAATAAACTGAAAATATAAATGATTTATTATTGCTAAACTAAAGAATATGAAATGCTAGAAAACACATTGTGATGTGCAAATGACCTAAGAAACATAAAAAAAATAGCTAGAAAAATGAAGATAAGTGAAGGGGTGCACTTGGAAATGAGTTTTAGACTGGATTTGGGGTTGGGAATGTTGTCGATGCTGAAATTTAAGCCTGTTGGGACATTTATGCCATTCTGGGCGACCTAGTCTTTTTTCTGGAAAACTACATCAGAATCTGTTTCGGCCAAAAGGGTATCCAAATCTACCAAAATATCTGAAAAATAGGTTCAGAGGGACTAGGTCGCCATTGGTGGTGACTTAGTCCTCTTCAAAAATTTTGAAGATCATAAACTAGAAGTGGAAGCCCTCGGTTATGCTTTCTGCTTCTCCGGGTATCTAGTCCAGAAAGTGAAGAATCTGATTTGTGAAGGTCCTCCAAGCTTCAACTAGGGTTTCTCCAACCTTGAAGGGTTTGGACAAGTTATTGAAGATTCTTCCACCTTGGTTCTTTGCAAAATCTT
Source organism: Sequoiadendron giganteum (assembly GCA_007115665.2). Classification (NCBI taxonomy): domain Eukaryota; kingdom Viridiplantae; phylum Streptophyta; class Pinopsida; order Cupressales; family Cupressaceae; genus Sequoiadendron; species Sequoiadendron giganteum. The sequence goes on from CM021106.1 coordinate 561,663,676, forward strand.
CCTACAAGACCTGCAAATCACACAAAGAACGAAAACTTGTTGATTGTTAGGGATTAGGGGTTTACCTTAGTCAAACCCCTTAAATCAAACCAAGAAGATGAAATAAAGTAATGAAACATGAAACAAATGGAGTTTGCCTTTCCTTGATGATAGATCTTGCATTGTTGCAACAATCAACCCTTGAATGCTTCAGAAAATATGTCTTGTTGACTTGGAATGCTCAAACCCTAGCTTGCTTCAGAAGGAGTGGGTGAGTGATTAAGAAGAGGAATTAGAGTTTAGAATGAATGTAATTAGGTCAAAATGAGGGGAAAAAACCTTATTTATAGAATTTATACCCTAATTTTCCCGAAATGACACCATACAGGCCGGCCTTAGGGTTTTAGAGACAAAATCGTGAAAGAATTTTAAGTTAAATTTAAATTTTAAGCCACATGGGACTAGGTCACCCAAGGTGGTGACCTAGTCCACTTGGGAGATTTTCATTGGTTTTTGGGAATTAAAGTATGATTATTATTGCTTGTCAAGATTGTCTCACAAAACACACTAGAATAAGGCATGTATATACATTAAGGGGTCATTATATCATAAGAAAGGGTTGATTCAATGATGACAAGCCTAGGAAAGTGTGAAAATTTTTTGCAACACCTTACAACACTTTGGAACAAGGCTTAGAAAGAGGTAAAAAGAGGTTGAAAAAGGTCCAAAATCCATAGGCAAGGGTGCAAATGAGTGAAAAGTGTCAAAGGCTACACTTTTTGGTGACACATGTACCTGTTCTTGTGTGAAGTAATTATCTCAAGCTTAGGATTTTCAAGTTGTCTTTGTAAAAAAAAAGGAAAAACAACATCCAAAAAATGTGTGAAATTAGATATAGCCAACATTCATATATAGTACTGCCTATTATGTATGCAACAATTGAAACACATATATACATACTTACAAAACAAAATCTATGTTGATATATATGTTACAACCATCGCCACTACACAAAAACCATACAATAATTAATGTTGATGCCAACCGACGTTTAATTATAAATATCAATAGAACTATTGATTACATTGGTGGACAATGTATGTTAGTTTGCGACTATAATCAATCTTGAGACCAATGTTTCATATCACACATAATATACAACCTAGCAACCTACCATTCTAAGAAATCCTTATTGAGGTTTAGACAAATACCAACTATCCTTCAAAAATTATAAACATAGGACCTCTTTAATTCCTTTCCAACCATCGCCAGTATATGGGAGCCACAAATGAAATAGTATTTGTAAAGCCACAGGTCAACAATCACAAATTCCTTATGGAAAATAGTGCAACCTGTTATCACATGCCACACAAAAACAACCAACAAGACCTTATCGAGAAGAACATGAACTATTTTATTAATTTGCAACCATCATCACCACACAAAAACCATACAACAATTAATGTTGATGCCAACTAGCATTAAATTTTGTTGGCCTTCTCTATCAACATGCCAAACTCTTTTAATATAAAAAATTTTAAAAATCTGCCTTATTTTTCCCAATTGGGGTCAAACGCCAAAAGGGTTAAAAACTAGGAAGGTTAACAATTTTTTTGGCCAAAGTGTACACAATAAGGGAAAAACATAAAATTGAAGGTTTCATAATTTTTCCATTTGATTTTTGCAGTTTTAATCTTCTTGTGTTGGCTGAGTGTACAGTATATTGCTGCTACATGTGAGTTCATAAAGTTATGTTGCATATGTGTATCTTTGATATTGCTACGGTTGCATAACTTAGAATGATATGCTCTATATTAAGTGCAATAAGAAACCCTTTGTAGAGTATATCAAAAATAGTCTATGCACTTGCAAAACAACCAACCAAGAACATACATTGTCCATCACTATGATCAATGGTGGCATCAATATTCCATATAACACTTAAAATACAGCTTATCATTCCAAGAATATCCCAACAGAATAAACATAGGGATCAATATGTATCGATGTTGTTTGCATCTACTATGACATACATACATATCTGCACATAGGGGAAATACATTGTTTCTCACTACGATCAATCGTGGCATCACCAAGACTTTTGTATTGCTTTTGCAACCATCACCCATACAAAAAACAAAAAATAACCTCCAACCACCTTCATAGAAGCTCAACAACGGATGATCAAACTTGCACCTTCACAAAAGCTTGCCATCTTGGCATCAACATTAATTGTTGTATGGTTTCCGTGTAGTGGCGATGGTTGTAATAACACATTCCATTTAAAACCTCATAAAACATAGCGAGAGCCTACACAATTTTTGATAAGGCATTGTTGGGTGTTGTTCTATGGCTTTACCTGCTATCAGAGCTATGAGCCAAGATGGCAAGCTTCTATGAAGGTTCAAGTTCGATTGCTCAATTCAAGATATGTATCAGTATATACATATATATAAGTTTCCATCCATCTATATATGTATAGTGTCTACATCTAATGCCACATACATAAATTTCTACACATACTTTTTGTGTGTATATATTTCCAAGCAACAAATTCCTACATATGCATCCAATACATGATGTTGGTTGCCAAGTCTTGGCACTTCAACATTAATTAAGTTATATGCTATCTATATAGTGACGATGGTTGTAATAACACCTGCCATTTTAAACTTGAGAAAACATATTCCTTTCCCACAAAAAAATTGCCATTTATGATTTTCCCTTTTATAACCATTACAGATTGTGGTTTATGTGACTATGGAGGACAACCACACACCGCTATCATGTGCTTGTGAGAGGACAAATGGTTTGTTGGTTGCATCACATTTTTTATTTTCGCAAGCACATGACAATGGTGTATGTTGCTCCATTCAGCATAACCATTTTGAATGTTATGGTTGTCTTGGTTTTCATGCTATACATATGTACATTTTTTTTATTTTTGGATATATAGGTGTCTAAAGTTAGATGTACCTTTTTAGTTATTATTTCTTTGAGCCTCAAAAAGAAATTTTTAGAATGATAGGCTCTATATTAGGTGTAATAAGGAACATTGGTTTCACCATTCATCATAGTGGTGGACAATGTATGTTCTTGCTTAGGGGTTTGGTGAGAGCCCATGAGGCTCCATGACCAAATATGGTAGGGTGGAGAGCAGGCCTTCTTTTGGTGTGTTTCATATTATTTTCCCTATTTTTAGTTATGTATGTCTGTGAGAATAGATGCACATAACATTCGTATATATGATAGGTTGTATATTAAGTGTAATATTAAACATTGATCTCTGTATTTATTACAGTGGTAGACAGTATACCTATTGTCTACATGTAATTCCACATACATATATTTCCACACAGTCTTTTTGTGTGTATATATATTCGAGCAATAGATCCCTACAAATGCATCCAAGGCATGTAATTCCTTTATATGTGCCTGCAAAATAAAATCTACGCCAATATATAGGCATCTAAAGTTAGATGCACCTTTTTAGTTATTATTTCTTTCAGCTACAAAAATGAGTTGTTAGAATGATAGGTTCTATATTAAGTGTAATAAGAAACATTGGTTTCACCATTGATCAAAGTGGTGGAGAATGTATATTCTTGCTAGGGGGTTTGGTGAGAGCCCATGAGGCTCCATGACCCAATATGGTAGGGTGGAGAATATGCCTCCTTTTATTGTGTTTCATTTTATATTTCCTATGTTTAGATGTGCATGTTTGTGAGATTAGATGCAAACAACATTCATATGTATGATAGGTTGTA
>CM021106.1:561667521-561733283 GCA_007115665.2 Sequoiadendron giganteum
TTGCCTACTACAAGTACTAACATCTCTGATCTTTTGCACATAATGAATGAACCAGTACAAAACATAGCTGAACTAGTGGTAACTTCAAAAATTGTTGCTGATGAGGAAGCTGAGCTTGAGGACTCATCATCATTTATTCCATCGATGCCCAACCCTCCTCAGGAATTGCAGGAAATCAGATATGTCTTGCAATATTGAAGAAATTAGTCAAGATACTTTGCCTTGGCCTGAGATATATTCTAACGCTATCAATGAATACAATATAGAAGGGTTATTAAGCATGGCTTTTCAAAAATTGTTCTCCACTGGAACATCGATGCCCCTACCATCGAGAAGCATACTGATTCACTTACATGAATATGCATTGCACTTGATAAGACACTATGATAATATATTTTGGAGGCATGTTAGATTTAGATATTACCTTTATAATTTAATAATGAGACATCAAAGCCAGTAGTCGACTTTCGTTTTCTTGAAAACAAAATTGGAAGAAAGGATCCCAAAGTCTGTGGTTGCACTGTGAAAATTTCTTTGAGATGCACAAGACACCAAGATAGAAAACCAACTCATTTTCTTCGGTGCATCTTTGCGAGGGACACAATCATATTGGGGAAAGTGCCAACAAGAGCTTGCTGAAATGATCCACTAGCTTGGGACACCGTCTCTCTTTTTCACTCTTAGCTTCGCAGAAACAAAATGGCCTGATTTGTAAAAGGTACTTGATCCTGGTGCCCAACAACATATGTCATACTCTTGAAGATGCTTCATGGAAAATTTCATCCAAACCTCGCATATAACAACCTTGTACATGAACTTATGGTTCACCATTTTCTGTGATGAGGTTATTGAGGCTTTTCCATACAAAGGATTACTAGTATAGGTATGAGTGGAAACATTGTGGATCAACAAATTTCCATGCTTTCTTGTAGCTTCCAAGTGCCCTAAATATGAACATGCTTGACTAGTCCAACCCCCATGAGGTTTAGTAGGAAAAAATCTTCTTTGATAGCATGGAATCCTCATTTCCCAGAACAACTAATATCAAGAGTCCACCACTCTTCTTTGGAGGACATGTGTTTGCTTGACACTTCACAAATTTCTTGCATGGAACCAATGGTGGATTATGAACAGCTAGTGAATGTGATGCAAAGGCATACCAAATATACTCAGTACACATGCCTTAGGAAAAAAGACCACTGTAATAGAGGGTATTTTTCTTAGGTTGTTAGCAAATCACATGCAACATAAAATCCCAAAGTAAATAATAGAGTGCAAAGGAATAAATAAAAAATGAATGAAATGATCTCACTCAATGTCTTCATTCTCCATGGCTGAACTCCATTACACCTTCTAAACTTGTTGAAAATATAAGTTTTCCCTCAGATTTATGATGACCAATCTAATAATGACTAGTCCTAAAAAAGTGTTGAAGGATTCTCAAATGATTATCCAAGACAAAATAAATCCTACATGCAAAATAATTAGCCAAATGACAAAGACAAGCAAAATGCAAGATTCAAGAATTGCAAAGCGTGCAAGATTCAAGATTTTCCAAATGCCAAAATGAGGAAAAATTTGCCATTTTATAGAAAATGCAATTTTGGATGAATGAACAAGATTGAAGATTGAGAATTTCCCTAGAATCAATGGTCAAGATTCGAAATAGCAACCCACAATTAGGGTTAGGGAAACTTTCAAAATGAGTGGACAAGATTTAATTTAAGAAATTAAATCAAGGAATGAGAATATGTGTGACAGGGAGATAAGATTTAGCACAGAAAAAGGAGTTAGAAAATCAAGTCATTTTAGAAATTACTTAATTTGTGGAGGGAAATGTCATTTTGAATTTAATATTTAATTTAATTCAAAATGGTGAAGTCATGTGACAATAAATAATAATTAAATTATTTACTTGAAAAGAGAAATTTAAATAAATGATTTTTTATTTAAATTTGGAAATGAATTAAATGAGACAATTAAATTTTAAATTATTTAATTGTGGGAGAAGTGGGTTAATAATTAAATAAATTGTGGGGGATTTATTTAATTATGAGAAGACTTTAATATTAGAGACATATTTATATAAAATTAATTTATTTAAATAATCAAAAGGGAATAATGTGTTAATTAAATAAATTTAATGATTTATTTAATTTAAAGAGGACATTAGACATTAGTGGCTTATTTAAATAAATGTGATTTATTTAAATAGTCACGAAGAATAAGAGAGCTGAATTAATTAAATAATTATCAATTATTTAATTAATAGTTGAATTTGGTCAGAGGGACATAATCAAATTATGTTCAAAGGAATTAATGAGAAAATTGAGATTGTAGGCCTAGGTCAATTTTATGTGTCTACATTTTTCCTCTCTTTGTCATAATGCAGTTAATCATGTTATGGCAAAGAAAATAAGTCAAGGATATGCCCCAACGAAGGTACGGAGTGCCTATGCCCCCTCGGGAAATTTTTCAAATTTTGGCCCAAGGTCAGAAAAATTTGGAAAGTGTCTCGATAAGCTAAATGGATGCCCAAAAAAATAACGACGCGATCAGTTTCGGAAATGAAGGGTGTTAAGATAGTAAAAATATCGGTCAAAGGTAGTCAAATGAGCCTCTAATACAAACCCAAAAGGTAAAACCCTAATTTTCAACCTATAAATAGTTTTGAAAAGGCAATCTAGGTGTCATTTTTACTTTTGCTATTTAGAAAGTTTGGAGAGTAGAGCGTGAGGAGAAGATGGTGATCCCAGTGATAGAGCACTACAGCTATTTAGTGAGGACCTTCCGACGACCTGAGGGTGCAAAGGCACTAGTAAGTACTCCTTCCCGACTTTCATTTTCTTGTTTTTCATGTATTAATTAGGGTTTAGGCTAGGAAAATGAATGCATTGTGATGCAAATGCGTTCGCCCAAATCACAATCGCAATCGCATTTGATGCATTTGTTGCATCGCAATGCAAATGCAAGGGATGGGCAGGATTTAGGTTTAAAATGACGCATTTGCTAGGTTATGAGACACAACTATTAAAATCCAATGCAAATGTGGAAGCACGTGACGCAAGTGCAATATTGCGATGCAAGTGCTACACCAATCGACGCAATCATTATGAAATGATGTAATTTCCATGTCAAATGACACAAGCGATGTGAAGCTTCGCAATTGCGAGCTCAAACGACATAATTGTCTTAATGCGATGCATGTGCGAAATGCAATGACGCATATGACTTAGCACAACACAATTGTAGTCAACGCGATGCAATTGATGTTGACCAGGGTTGACCAAAGTTGACTTAGTGTAGACTCATTTTTTAGATGCATTTTTTATTACCCAAATAGTAATAATGCTTTGTAACGCTAATCCATGTATGCTAACCCTCGTTTATGTGTGTGCAAAAATGACTAATGCCCATTTATATGTGCGAGTTCAAGCCAACTACTTATGCCTTCAGGCATCAGCTACAAGATGATGAGCGGAGATGGTTGATGAGATTAGGTCTCTATTATGTCACTTATATGCCCATTATTCAGGCGAATAAAGGATTATTGACAACACTTTACGAGAGGTGGCATTTAGAGACATGTTCCTTCCACCTGCCCACAAGAGAGGCCATTGTGACTTTAGAGGATGTATATAGGATACTCCACATCCCGATCAATGGGGAGCAGGTAGTTTATGATCCACACAAAGGGCAGAAGGCTTTGTCAAAGATGTATGAGGTCATGGATGATGTCGGTTTTGGGATACAGGGTTATGAGATTTGTTGGGAGTTTGTGGCTGAGAACTATCCTTGGTGGGATTCCATGTTGATGATATTGACCGTCGGGGTCCTAATACCAGATCACCGTGAGCAAGGATTCCCTATTGGATGGGGGGATGTACTGGTGCGGATGCGCAGGGATGCGATAGTGTTTGCTTGGGGTTCATGTTTGTTGGGCATGCTATATCACCAGTTGCATGAGGTGGATTACTAGGAGGGTCAGAGTATTAGCTATGGGACCACACTTTTGATGATTTGGGCATGGGAACACATTCTCATTTTTCGCCCACTAGTTCAGATTCAGCAATTGGGCGAGGGTTTTCCCTATGTATAATTATATGTTGACCTTCAGTCACATAGACCCGAGTAGGAGATACAGGGTACTAGAATCATAGGGTTGATACTCATGATTTTTTTTGGGAGGCCTTTCAAAGATTGTGCCCAGTGGTCAAATGAGGATGGGCATCTTTCATTATGTCAACAGTTCAAATATTTGATTGGTCATACTATACAGAGTTAGAGGATCATTGAGATGTACCTATCCCAACGGGTACTACTGTAGTTTGGAGAGCAATAGGGAGTGCCTGTGGGTACAACTAAGTATGTGCGGTCGTCAAGAGAGAGAATGTGGGGGCCTCCTATAGCAGTGCCCTTGGTAGAGCAATAGATTGATGGGCTGGTTGCATAGTAGTGGGGATGGAGAGGAGGGTCAACATATGTCAGGACATCGGTAGAGTATGATGCTTGGTGGTAGATTCATAGGTCAATCCCATTGATAGATCTAGATGGTCCCGCATCGATTGATCGATGATTAGTCATTACATGGGTGTGGAGGGGAGGACAGGGAGGGAGGGATGGCGGCAAGGGGAGAGACGAAGGCTGAGGGGATGGTGGGAGAGGTGGAGATTATGAAGGTGGTAGGGGTAGAGATCATGGCGGGGATGGAAGGGGTGGGAGGAGGAGGAGAGGTAACGAAGGTAGGAGGTAGCCTAGGAGAGTGAGAAAATGAGTGGGTGGAGCACCATTATCACCCATTAGGGAGGAGGGTGAGGAGGAGGGTGAGAGGGAGGAGGATGTCAGATAGGAGGGAGAGCAACTGGAGGGGGAGGCAAAGCTCAGAGTAGAGGAGAAGGAGGAGGTTAGAACAGAGGTGGAGGTCAGAGCAGAGGGAGAGATACCAAGAGAGGATGACATTTTTGAGGAGCATCAGGCTTTGGATATCGATGTGGAGGAGATTGTAGGAGAGGAGGAGAGGGATGAGGAGGACAAGGAGGGGGAGGATGAGGCAAAGAGGAGATTGAGGGAGATGATGATTGAGGGGGAGGAGGAGGGTGACAGGCAACCTATTCTACCCATAGATGCTACTGTTGATCAAAGAGTTGCCGACCTTCACAGCAGACTAGATGTCGCCTTGTCTGAGAACAAGGCATTATCAACAAAGTTAGAGGTGGTGTGGGTGGACAAGGATCAGGCTATGATCTGGCAGGAGGAGGCCGAGAGATGGGTGAGGGAGTTCACATAGTTGTGCACATGACCTTCAAGGGACATGTCCAAAGATTTGGCCAAGATGAGTGAGAGCAGAGGTAGATACAGGACCCTAGATTGTCTAGATCATATAGCAGGATTGGAAGTGGTACTCGGACTCATAGCAGCAGTAGGTCACACAGAAGTAGTCACACCAGTGCAGGTGGGTACACATCATCGGGTCAGTCATCAAGCCATAGGTCACATCATTCGCACAAGAATTCATCAAGCCATAGTCACAGGTCAGTGTCACTAGGACAGTAATCAGAACAGAGCCAGCCTTTCATTATTGACCCGTCAGTATCTTATCCTTTGATCACCTCAACAGTATAGGTTACCACTGAGTTGATGAGTCAACATCAGCTGCCCCATGGTTCACCTCCATGAGACAGAGAGGGAAAAACTTAGGGTTCATATTTCTTTACTGTTATGAGACATTGTATATGTTGAATTTTGAGCCTGCGAGCTCCATTTTTGGGATTCCTCCAGATTCTATCTTGTGACATTATTTTTTTGAGATATATATATGAGATGGTTTTGATGCGGACTACATGCTTTTTTTTATGTTGTATTCTTTATTTTATATGTGATGTAATTTTATGCATTAATGATGATGATTTTATCCTTATATGTCATGATGGTCCTCTTTTATATGCTAATGATAATGATATTCTATATGATGAGATGGATGCATTTAATGTATTATGAGATGTATGGATATCATGCTTGATGATTATGGATGCAGTTATGTATATGTTCATATATGTATGCATTATGTGATGTATGATGATATGATTCCTATATGTTAATGCAAATGATGGTTTTATGTATGCAAGATGGATGGATGTAAATGATACACTCATATGTCATGCAATGTGAATGTTGATATTATTATGGAATTTGATTTATACAAATGTGAAATGTGATAATGAAATGCTCATATGATCATGTATGCAACTATATATTTGTATGTCATGGGATATCATCAGAGGACAGGAGAAGAGAAGACAAAGGTGGATGTTAGTGCGGAGAAAGATATGCATGTTAGTGCAGAAACAAGAATCCTTCAAAATTTGCCATAGTACTATCATAGTTGTTGCTCTTAATCATCATTGGGCAGAATGTTGTAATGGTCAATAGACACTATGATATGACATAGATCAATAGAGTGCAAGGCTGAACCACCACATAGAACAAATAGTCGCAAACAAGGATGATCATGACTCATACAAGGAATGCAATTGTTCTGAGTTATTTTGTCATAACCAACCGCAAATAGACAAGACTAGTCATGAAACATCATTGCTTCTCTAAATCCTGATGCTAGGACATCCTCAAGAAACTAGCCACATGACAACCAATCAAATAAAATCATTGTGTTACGTCATTGCTTCTCTAAATCTTGAAGTTAGGACATCCTCGAGAAACTAGTAGCGGGATGATCAAAAAGGACAAGGATGATCATCATGATACGTCGTGGCTCCTCTAACGTAAGGAACTAATATCATGATAACCATCAAAAAGATAAATAATGTTTGCCAAGTGTTTTCCAAGTGAACAAAATGTCAAGCGTTCAAAATGTCAAATGTCAAAATGCCAAGGTTGACGAGGTCTAGATTGCTGAAATGTCGAGTGATGCTCGATTCAGGAAGGACACATCCTGAATGATGTTGATGTCAAGAGGATCGATTCTTGGAGTCAGGAGAATCCATAAAAATGGTAGATGATGATGATGATGCTTAGTAAGGACACATCCAAAAGCATGAATAGATGACAAAATTTGTTCCTCAGAAGGACACATCTGAAGAAGAACCCAAATTTTGAGAGGTTGACATGTGTTGATAGAGTTTGACTAGATGAAAAATTTGATCACATGTCAGTGTGGACATGCGGGTTTGATTGAGATGTTGATTTTAAAGTTTGTCGATAGATTGCCTATTTAGAATTGAGGGATGATTTGATTGAATTGATGATAGTTGATGTGTGTGATAGTGTAGTTTCATGAACCCTAATGGGTTGACCTAGTGTGGCCTCGGGGGCTCATCGATTGATGGCCTTGCCTATGCCATGCACTCAAAGACCTCATAGTTCGACACGGCCAATGAATTTGTCTGAAGGACATGATATTGAGTCATGATTTTATTTTAACAAACCTAAAAAGACAAACCTAATGTCTCGGGGATTCAAAGATGAATCTTGCGTACATAGCAAATGCGTAGAGATAACACAGTTCAGACTAGGACAAAGGCTGACTGGCGTGACTGATTGGAATGATGGGACAAACTTGACTTTGATTTGAGACTTTCAATGCTTTTCAAATGTTTTTATGATTTCTTGAGGAAATTTTCTGATTTTTAGGACATTTTCAAGACTTTTTCCAATTTTTACGACTTTTTCAGGACTTTTTCTAATTTTTATCACTTTTTCCAAGAATTTTTCTAATTTTTATGACTTTTTACAAATGTCAGGACCATGTGAAATACCCACTACAGTCGTATGATAAAGGTCTTTCCCCCAGGTAGGTCAGGAATTACCTCAGTAGGATGTCATGGAAAAGGGCGTATGCGAGATAAAAGGCAAGGATATGCAAGGCGTGATGTCAACCACTACTAGCCATGGACGAAGATGACAAGACTAATGGCAGATGTCATGAATGTCGATATGTCATGGTTATGCAAAGTGGATGAAGGCCAATTGGAATGATAGTAGATGGAGAAGCAATGATCGATTATGCATGGGGCGTATTTACCAGGTTTTCACCATGGTAATTATCCAAAGTGCCTGTTTGCCAGGTTTTCACTATTGGATGAATTTATTCCTTTTTACTATTTTTTCCATTTTTATTTTTTTTTTGGTGTCACCAGGATGCCTGTTTTCTAGGTTTTCATCACGGTGACGATGTTTTTGATTTTTTAATTTTTTTGTATTTTTAAGGTTTCAACTAAGCTCTTTGATGCTATGTATAGAAATTTTGTAGATGCAGGCTATTGATGGGCTCTATCAACTGTTCTCCATCAGTTGTGGCTAACTAATAAGCACTAGAACCAAATTTTGTAGTAATGATATAAGTACCAAGCCAATTAGGCTCAAACTTTCCAGGCTTCTCACGGTTAGCCTGGTTTCATGGATTTTGCATGAGGACCAAGTCACCAATTTCAAATTTTATGACCATCACTCTTTTGTTATAGCTCCTGCAAAGAGGATTTTGATATGCTTGTATGTGATTCAAGGCATTTTGTCTTCTCTCTTGTAGCATTTATAGTTCATGCAGGCGAGACTATCTGTATTCTTCATCATCGATCATTCCCTTCAAGGAGACTCGAAGAGAAGGAATTTCTACCTTGATGGGCAATATAGCTTCAAATTCGTAGACCAAGGAAAATGGAGTGGCTCTAGTGGGTGTACAGATGCCTATACGGTAGGCCCACAAGGAGAGATTGAGTTGTAGATGCCAATCTTAGCTAGTGTCATTGACAGTCTTCTTAAGAATACGAAGAATTTTTTTATTTGACGCCTCAGCTTAACCATTTCCTTTGCGGATAATATGATGTGGAGAAATGGTGTTGGATGTGGAATCGTTCATAGAGCTCATGAACATCTTGATTTTTGAATAGACGACCATTATCTGTGATGATGGACTATGGAACACCATACCGGCAGATGATGTAATTTAGGATAAACTTTGAAATCTGCTTACCGGTGATGTAAGTGAGGGGGACAACTTCAATCCACTTAGTGAAGTACCTAGTGGCAGTAATGATGAACTTATGGCCATTGGAGGAGGATGGATGGATTTTTCCCATGAGGTCGAGTCCCCATTGTGTGAAGGGCCACAAAGAAGTGATTTGTCTTAGCTCTTGTGCAAGTGTGTGGATTAGATCATTGTGCATCGGGCATTTCTGACATGTTCTGATAAATTGAAGAGCATCTTTTTCTAGTGTCGGCCAGTAATACCCCAGTCTGGTGACTTTCCTAGCTAAATTTGGTCCACTCGAATGAGATCTGTATATACCCTCATTTACCTCATGTAAATTTGTTCGAGATTCATTAGTGTCGAGACAATGAAGAAGGGTGTTGTCAAAGCTATGACGATAAAGGGTGTCACTGGAAATGGTGTATTGGGTGGATTTTCTCAAGGATTTGTGTTGATTATTGGATAAGTTGGGTGGAAGGGTCTAGGACTTTAGATAATCATATATGTCTTGGTACCAAGGTGAGCTAGGACCAACAAGTTCACAAACCATCTCTGACTCTAGAACATCATATGCGGGAACCAACAGTTGTTCCACTAAAAATTCAAATTATGACACATTTTTGGGGATGTCCAAGAGAGATCCAATAGTCGCCATTGCGTCTGCTACCTTGTTTTGTTCCCTAGGGATTTGTTCAAAGGTGATCAAGCTAAAATAGGTTAGGAAGCTATCCACCATTCACTTGTAGGGCAACAAATTTTCATGCTTTATTTCATAATCATCATTCACTTGGTTGATACCTAACTAAGAATCCCCAAATACTAGCAATTTATGAATTTTCCATTTTATTTCCATTTTGAGTCTTGTGACCAGTGCCTCATATTCTGCAATGTTATTAGTACAAGGGAAGGTGATCCAGAATACCTTCAGAATGGAATCCCCTTGCGGTGTGATGAACAAGATACCAACTCCTGAACCGTGACTAGTATGAGACCTATCAAAATATAGTTTCCAAGGTGATGTAGGTTCTATATGAAAGATAGACTCGTCAGAAAAATCAGCTATCAATGGATAAGTGCCTTGGATAGGTGCATCTACAAGTTGATCAACTATTACCTATCCTTTTATTTCCTTGCACTCAACATATTGTATGTTGTATTCACTCAAAATCATGACCCATTTTTCCAACTGACCTATCAATGTTGCCCGGCTTAGAAGATACTTTAGTCGATCAATCTTTGCTACCAACTGTGTTTGGTGATTCGACATGTAATGTCTTAATTTCTGGGCTGAAAAGACAACTACAAGATAGGAACGTTCCATAGATGTGTAATTGAGTTCATATTCGATCAATGTGTGAATGATGTAGTATATGGCTCTTTCTTTTTCTTCCTTGTCATTTTGTGCCAATAATGCCCCCAATGTGTTGGTGGTTGCAAATACATACAAGATCAAAGGCTTTCCTTCAATGGGAGGCATTAGGATAGGTGGTGTCAATAGACATTCTTTGATTTTTTCAAAGGTCACTTGGCATTTATCTGTCCACACAAAGGGAATGCTTTTATGCAACAAGTACTGAAATGGCTAACATTTGTCTGCTAGCTGAGCAGTGAAGCATCAGATGGATTGTAATCTTCCATGTAGTTTCCTTAGCTCACTGTTTCCTTTTGGTGGAGACATTTTTAATATTTCTTTTACTTTTGTAGGGTCAAAATCTATGCCTCTTCATGAAACTATGTAGCCCAACATTTTTCCTGAAGTAACCCCAAAAACACATTTCTTTGGGTTCAAACAAAGGTTGTATTCTTCTAGCCGCCTAAAAAATTTGTCCAGGACCCTAAGATGATCTTTTTGTGTCAAATATTTGGCCAAGAGTTCATCCACATAATCTTCCATTAAAGTATGCATGAGATCATGGAATATTGTTGTCATGGCTCTCTAGTATGTGGCACTTGCATTCTTTAGGCTGAAAGGCATGATGTTCCAACAGTATGTTTCCCATGGACACATGAATTCCATTTTGTGTCGATCCTTAGAGGCAATGCATATTTGATTGTAACCTAAGAAAGCATCCATGAGGGACAACATCTTGTATCCTGCAGTAAGATCAACAATAATATCTATGTTGGGCAATGGGAAATCATCTTTTGGACAAGCCTTATTTAAATCTCTGAAGTTCATAAAAATGTGGATCTATCCATTTGGGTTGGTGATAGGGAAAAGGTTGGAAATCTAGTCAGCATAATCTATTGATCTTTTGAATCCAACATCCAGTAACTTTTCTAGTTTAGCCTTCACAAGTAGCACAATCTGCGGATGCATTTTCCATAATTTCTGCTTGGCTGGTTTGATACCTAGAATCAAAGGAAGATGATTCAATACTAACTCAGGGTCCAACCTTGGCATGTCAGCATATGACCATGCGAAGTTAATAGTTCTTTCAGAGAAGAATTGTTTGAATTCAGGTTTTTCTTCTTCTGTCAATGATGCGGCAAAGAGAACCATTTTGGGATTCTCTGGTGTAGCTATGTTAACTTCCATTGTGTCTTCAATAAGAATTGCTAATTTTTCCTATGTTACGAGAAGAAAGTCCAATCCTCCATCTTTAGGTGCCTTAGAGAGGTTTTCACCTTCAGATACGTCCTTTATTTTTACTATTGAATTGTCAGAAGGTACCTTGCGGTTTTAACCTAAAGACATATCTTTTTCTTTTTTTTTCATATTTTTGTGACTAGAAGATTGCACAGTCTCCTCAAAGTATGTTGCACAATCTAGATCAATAGATAATTTTTCCCTATGATCACCACTTGGTATGCCCTCGTAGAGTCCCGTGAATTTTTCAATGGCCTCGTCATTCTGAAAGATATCCATAGCGGGCGGTTCTTGTTGGTCCCATTCAATGAGTTGTGGGTAGACAAGGGAAATCCCATCATCAGTGTTGGTGAAGGAGGGGGAGGATGCATAAAGCATGCAAACGAAAGCCTCATGTGTGAAGGCACAATTGCCATCTTCACTTTCCCAGTCAAATTCAATCCAAGGACCATCTTTGGAGTCAGATGAGTTATGCTCTTGGTCATAATATGGGACAAAGGGATCAATATAACAATCAATGGATGGTAATTCAAATGCATGTATAGTATGTTCAGGCATGTCAGGCTTTTGGGTGGGATCGGGAATGGGGTAGGATGATGTAGATGTTACCGATGACAGTTTATGCCCTTTTGAGTCCCAAGGAATGCTTATCCATTCCTTATTTTCAGAATGACGGTCTATAGGGTCAACGTTGTACATTTGTCTAAATCTTTCCTCAATAGGAAGTTGGTCAGGTTCTAGGAATAGTTCATCAATATCATAGTCACTCAAGGTTCTATTAGATCCCCATTCCCATTCATGAGAGTTAGTTTCGATAGGGGAGTCTTCGCATGTCTCGACACTTTCAAGAGTCGTTATGTCCTTACTTGAAAGTACATAGGTACGTCGATCATCAGTTTCAAGTTGCTCAAACCCTATCCCTATATACTTTGGTCTCTTAGAAATGAATAGGCTCTCTCCTTCCATTGTTGTTTGGTCCAAGCCCACTAGTTCCATTAAAACCATGTGCTTTACATATGTTGTAGCCTTTTCCGTACATATGTACTGGTAGTGGGGGTAATCCTTTTGGGTCCTTGTAGATCCAATCAGCTATGTTGATAATGGCTTCATCACTCATGTCTCACCATAGTGTGAAGATCCTTTTCGAAGGAACCTTGAAAGTTGTCTTAGGCTCCACTGTGAAACAAGGTCGACCATAGACTTTAGCTGGCTTGGGTATTGTTGTAATACAATAAGACATATTCAATTTGAATTCTCCATAGCCAACGTCTTGGATTTCAAAGTTAGTACTTGGTATGGAGTCTAAGGAGGATGGTGTGCTGGAAGTTGACAAAGTGGATATGGATGACTTGGTAAGTGTGGATTGGTCAATGTATTTAGAGGAAGTGGAAGCTAAAGCCTCTTGATTGATAAGCACCTGGTGCTCGGTAGTGGCTCTTAGGTTGGTACAGTGTTGAAATGGATCAGGATCTCTTGGGATAGTAATTTTGGTGCCATCGAAAGGGAACTTCAGGAATTAGTGGTATGTGGAAGGAATGGCCTTTAGAGCATGAATCCATGGGTGACCAAGTAAGATATTGTAATGTATATCATGATCTAGGACTTGGCATGTTGTCTCTATGATAACTGGTCCCACACTAATTCGAAGTGTGATGATGCCTTTAGAAGCACGTTCTTCATCAGCATATGCTTTTATCACAATACTCTTGGTAGCATCCACACAAGCATCAGAGAAGCCAAGAGCTTTAACCAACTTTAAAGAGAAAATGTTCAACCCTGCTCTGCCATCTACTAGGACTCCTCTAACCTTGTGCTTATGGATAAAAACCTTGACATGCAGGGCATCATTATGAGATGGTTTAGGTGAGGAATAGTCTAGGTCTGAAATGTCATGAGGCGAGGTCAAATATCTGACCATAGTTTCAAAATGGTTGACATCAATATTATTTGGGACAAAAGACTCTTGCAAGACTTTATCCAAGATGGCCTTATGCACGAGTGAAATGCAGAGCAATTCAAGGATGGAGATTTGAGCTAGCATTTTTTTTAATTGCTTGATAAGGTTAAACTCTAGATTGGGTTTTAACTATTTAGCAGATGGACCTGGTATGGTAATTTTGGGCTAACAAGTAGAGGGGCCTAAGATGGTGACCTTTCCTTTACATGAAGTGACATTGCATTCCAAGGCTTTTTTAATAGTAATGGTATTGACACATTTGTCTTCATCAGCAGTGTGAAGAGTATTAATGATAGTACCACCAGAGTAGTCAAAAGCAGCACAGACATAACTGGCTTGATTGTTATTATTCTTTGTGTCGAACGATGAGGGGTTACTTGAACCATGGTCCTGCAGTGGGTTCTTATGGATTGTATGGTTTGAATCAGATGCAAATGGTTGACCTCCCAACTCGATGGAGCCATTTTCATTAAGATCTTGGACAAGATTTTAGAGTTGGTG
This sequence comes from Sequoiadendron giganteum, assembly GCA_007115665.2. Lineage (NCBI taxonomy): Eukaryota > Viridiplantae > Streptophyta > Pinopsida > Cupressales > Cupressaceae > Sequoiadendron > Sequoiadendron giganteum. The sequence goes on from CM021106.1 coordinate 561,681,553, forward strand.
ACAAGAGGAAGTTTTATGCCCTTTAACACGGTGATAATCACAAAATGAGTTATCATCCCACCATGATGGCTTGAATTGACCGGGGTCATATGGTTTAGGTTCTTCCAAAGTTATGACACCATTTTGAATAATTTTCTTTAAGACAACTTCGATGGGTTCACCCAACGGGGTGTATGTGAGTTTTTGAAATTGTCATTTTTGACGTGGTTTCCTTTGATTTGATTTAGCAAGATTTATTTGAATGGAAATAGAAGTTGGTATCGGTGTAATCACATGTGCATTTTGATTTTGGACTCCTTTGATTATGAGGATAGGACCTGTTGCATTGACTATTTTCGCATCGACCACACCATCGTTGGTGATGTGTTTATTTTTAACCCAGTATTTGTTTTTGTCATTGGAAGTACTTGGGTTAGTGTTTGTGTTAGTGTTGATTGTTTTTCCACCATACTTCAGTTCACCTTTGGAAAGTAAGGACTTTTCAAGTTGAACACCCTTTTCAACAAGGTCAAGAAAGGTGGTGCAACAATGGACTTGTAAGCCGTATCTGAGCAGGCTAAGGAGATTTTGTACAAACATGGTGACTTTCTCCTTTTCATGTATCTCTATAGGACATCGGCTTGCTAGGGTTATCCATCTTCTGAAGAATCGGATAAAAGTCTCACCTATGTCCTCTGGAGTGAATCAGCATAATGATGCGATGTCAATATTTGTATCAATTTTATAGGCGTAGTTTTCAACAAACTTGTTCACCAATTCATCCCATGATTTGATTCCTTTAGGCAATTATGCGAACCACTCCAGTGCGTGCCCTGCGAGACTCCTAGAGAAGAGTCTCATTAAGTAAGTGTGTTCATAGGCAAATGGTAGTGAATTCTTAGATATGTTCAATGGGGTTTGTCTTGCCTTTGTATTTAGGGAAATGTGGCACCACATATCCTAGAGGGAATGGTGGCATATACAAGGTTGTGTCAAATGGATATGGACATAGGTCATATGACATGTAAGACTTTTTTTTACTGTTGAAAGGTTTCCACCTATGTTTGAAGAGTAGCAAGTTTGAGTGTGAGTGCCTCCATAATTGGGTTGTTGGTAGGATCATACATGTTGTGATAGGTATGGATTGAGTGCCCATTTGTTGTGATGAGATGTGTTGATTGGGAATTTGTTGTTGGTGAGAAAATTGGGTGTTCTAATTTGGCGGTTGCTGGAAATTAATTTTTTGATTAGAGATGTGTTGTTGTGTATGTGATGGCACTCTCAAATTTTGCAAATTTGAGATGCCCATTTCAAAATTTTGCTTCTGCAATTTCAGAAGTGCACCTAATGAATCAGTTTGAGTGACCCACTTTGGAGGCTTATAATATAAAGCACGTTGATTGTCGTGCAAAATCCATTTGCAGACATATTCAGTAGACATATGTGAACAAGTGTGTCAGATTTCAGCTTCCCATGATGAGTTTTGATAAAGTTTTGAAAAGAGAAGCTGGAGGGTTTTGACACAGTTTTGTTGTTTGCAGACTGTTTGTTTTATGAAATAGCTTCATGTTTGAGCTTGGATTTTGCAACCAGTTGACTATCATGTCAGAATGAATGTTGTTATGTGTTCTCCATACCTAAATAATCTCGGGTGTCAATTTTCAGAGCCTCATGATCTGATTTTCTATTTTTAGCAGATTGGAACCAAATGTAGTTTGTTCAGTTTCACATCTGTTTTCTTGACAGGCTTTCTGAGTGGTCAACTTTGATCGTTAATAAATTTCAATCAGTGATGTTTCAATCGAATTCGTTTTGCACACATGCTCAAGGTACCTAAATGATTTACTATGTCTCATGGCAGCTCGTCAAGGTTTGATTTGTTATTTTTACAAATTGGCAGTTGAGTTAGTTTTAATTGGCTCAGAACAACTGTTGTTCCAAAAAAACCTGATTGGGCAACTTTGCCAATTAATATCCGATTCCTCGGGTTTCCTTTTTCTGAGCCGTTTGTTGCACTATATTCTCAGATCAAGTATTTGCATGTATGTTTGTTCTCATTTCTTCACGAGGTAGTTTGACTAGTTTCCCAGATTGATTCCTGAGGTAACTTGGCTTGTTTCCACCATTTTGTACAAGTGCCTGAAAACAGGTTTTAATCAAAACCCAGTTCATGTTTTCATTCCAGAAGCACTTAGAAGCTACCTCAAATTAATTTGAGTATGAAAGTTGTTTGAAAACAAAAAAAAAATTAGTTGGGCCCATAGGGGACCCAACATGTGTCACATGATTTGAGGAATCTGATATGTGAAGATAATGTTTCAACTTGATGTCTTCTGATGCTCATTTGTATAAGTGTTATGGTTATCAGGGAAAACCCATATTATTTAGTGATGCCTCCTGAACCAAAGTGGATACATTTAAATTTTCTATTTGAGATGCAATGTGAGGTCAAAATCTTTGCATTTGGCTCCTATGATGGTAGTTGTGCGTGAGGCAACAATGGGTGAGTTCGTCAATATGGAACTTTAAAGGAAAGTGTTTCCTCTGCTTGTTTCCATGAATTTTTAGGGTTACATAGTATGCACACCAAGCTTCTAAGATAAAGCAACATCCTATACAAACTACATGACAATTCTGGAGGACCAAGTCATGCAAAACCATTCAAGGCTGCAAGACACAATATAAAGGATGTATTTTAAATGGTGATTAGATCAGAGAGAACTATTAATGGGAAATGTAGCAGCTCAAAATTACTTATTATGTATTGTGTTGTGAATCAAATTTTGAGAATGGGCTACCCAAACTCTTCTCCAATAAAGGGGAACATGTTATTGTTCAATGCTTGTGTGGGCACCATTTAATGACTCAAGGGGAGGGAAAAATTGCAACATATGCATAAAATAGTTTTATTGAAAAGTCTTAAACAAAATTTTACACAACCAATCTAAAAGCCAAGGGGAACTTTTGAACATAAATATTCAACCATCACCAATTGAAAGGCTGACATGGATATGCAGAGGATGGTGCATTTTGGCACACAATGTGGATTTGTTTGAAAAGTCCTCAGAGAATTTAAGCAAATGGGTTTGGCAACTGTTTTGAAATTGATTTTAAAGTCTTTGATATAAAGACAGGCTAATGACTCGAGCTATTGGAACGAGTAGAAGAAATGGAGGTTCCATGAGCATGAAGTAGCCACCACGCCATGTATGCAGGCAATGCACAAAATGGGATGTGTTTAGAACAAAGGCTCTCAAAACTTTCAAGCAAATGCAATTAGCATATGCAATGAAGCATGAGAGGAAGCTCGCATCTAGCCAAAGAGGAGTGATCCACTGGAGGTAGCCATGGCACTGACAAGGAAAGAAACCATAGGGTACATGATGGATTTCTTGCAGAGGCGTCAGAAACTCTCAGACAAATGCATTGCACACGCAAGGAAATAAGGAGGAGGCTCGATGGAGAGACTAGCCCGAGCCTGGTGAGGAGGAGATCTCTAACGGGCGCAGCTAGTCATGAATGAAGACTCGCACCATGTGAGGATGGCACCTTGGTTGTTGGGCGAAACAAGGAGATTAGAGCTACCACCGCACCATGTGAAGACCAGGTAGGAGGCCTCGGTTGGCATAAAACTGTAGGCACATAATGAATTTGTTGAAAACGCTTTGAAAATTTCAAGCACCATGGACCAGGTAAAGGTGTGACCTGATAAAGGATGGAGATCCATCAAAGTGGCAAGGAGGAGGCCCGCGCCCAATGATGAGAATGCAAACAGAGGGGTCTAAGAGGAGGCTCGATGGAGAGGCAATGGCGGCCAAATGCAGCCCGAGAGTGCTCGACAAAACATAAAATGAATTAGGGAAATTTCAACCCAACCTCGCATGCCTCGCAAGAATTTTTATGATGTCAGGAAAAGGTTGCGAGGTGTGCGAGAATGCATGGGAGGAGTTAATTTTTTATTTTTTCAAAAGTTAAATGGTTTTGATTAAAAATAGGGTGGGCCCATTGCCATTTTTTAAATGGCAAAATATTTAGAAATAAAATATTGCCTGAGGAAATAAAGGGTAAAGAATGAAATATTTCAATGTGAAATATTTAATGATGCTCGGGGGTAAATTTTTATTTTTGCCTAGGTAATTGGAAAGTGAATAAAATATTCACTATTTGGGGATTATATTTTGTTGAAATGTGTGCAACACGGGCTAAATATTTTATTTGCCCAGGTCATAAAAAGTGAATTTAATATTCACTGTGAGCAAACATACTCTTTATTGGGGAATAAAATGTAAGGGGATATGGGTAAAATGATTTCAATAATCATTTTATAATATTTAAATGGCCAATATGTGCTAGTTTTCAATATGCAACAAATTAAAGAGCAGAAATATTAAAGTTATGAAACTTTAATATTTGGATTAAAATAATGTGCAGGAATTAAAAGAGAGCTGAAACAGAATTTTGTGCGGGAAAGAGGATATTTTCCAGCTAGGTGAATTTGGAGATTCTCCACATGTGCATGCTTTCAGTTACTGAGCAATGATGAGCAAAAGTAGTCTTGAGGGAATAAGTTCGTTAATGCAAAGGAAGGAAGAGGAGATATTCTTTTCAGTTTGATCAACGGTAAATGGAGCTTCCATATGGCAATTGCAGATCAAGTTTAGGGCTGCTCCTACTTGCTTCTCTTCTTCTATATCTTCTATTATTCTCTCATTGTAAATGGTTCTGAGTTTTTGTATTGGGCTAGGTAGGTAGAGAATTGTAATTTTTGAGTCATTTCTTGAATCTCTAAGCTATAATTTTCTGAATTCATGAGTAAATACAACTAGTTTATGCAATTAACATCATGAAGGTGTTTCCACATTCATGAATGTTATTAGATTGTCTCCATATTTGTACACTTGTAGTCATATAAATTCAATAATACAAAGTGTCTTTGAGTTTATCATCTCAAATTTTATGAGGTTGTTTTGTCTGTTCATTGTTCTGTTTCAAAGAAATGGTTAAAATGATTTGAGGAGGTGATTGTGATTTCAAGTGTGCATATGGGATTTGATAAGAAGAATCTTATTGATAGTAAGAGAAGGATTGTTGGTGCAAGACACTAACAGTTGATGCAAAGCATTAACAATTCAATCCATTGGTTGAATGTCTATTTGGTGGGAATTCATTTTATGTGTTTGACTCCATGCCCCAGAATTGGCACTGATCTAGTTTTCAGTTTTGTACTTCTCAGAAAAATTTAAATGCAAAATCATTCCTATTCTTATTGTTTAGTTTGTTGTTTGTCCTACTTTCCAATGACTAAGAGAGGGTTGAGTTACTAAGAATTTAGCCAAGTTTAAAGTTGCCAATGCTTCCCTTAGTGTATTTTCATTAGGAATTATCTGCTATAAAAAGCAATGTCAGTGTATGAGTGAATTAAGTTTTTGGGCATTATATAGGTTTACCCACCTTGGTCATGCAGAGCCAAAAGTGTAGGAGATGTCAGTCTTTGACTAAATCTTGTCAGTTGGCCACTATCCTTTGTGGTTCTTAAATACAGAGGTTGTCTACCTCTTAGAGAATTTCAAAGACTAGTTGGGTTGCATTTTTAAAACACCAACAAAATGGCGACTCTACTAGGGAAATTTTGAATCTCTAGTTGTAGACGGTTATAGATTCATATCAAATAATTTTTCACTCTGAATTTGTTTCAAATATTGAAGGATGTCAAACCTGGAGGTAAATTTGTTGCAATGAACCTGAACAGTTTTGTAATCTATGGTGCTCTGCTAGTGGAAAGGAACTCAGAAAGAAGTTTACATGTGAAAGAACTTCATACTGCTTGAAGTTCGGTCCTCTGTGAAAAGAGGTGGCGACTCTATTGATAGAACCTATTGAAAATTTGAAGAAGTTCCAGATCTACAAATATTACCAGTCATGAAGACAATTTGCAGCTGCTGCAAAGTTTCCAAGTATTCCTCATTCTTGGTTTTCAAGAAACTCTTGTGTGAAAACCATATTTGAACTTCTTAGAAGAAAACTTTGCAACCATATTGAGTGAGTTAGCACTGACAAAGGGAAATAACAGTAAATTCAAATTTGCACACTTCCATTTGTTGGATCAGTTGAATGTAATTGTAGTTTCATTGAAGGATTATGTTTAAGTGCTCAAATATCTGCTAGTTTGGATGGTTAGGATGCATTTGTGTATCTTAGGGGTTTCCATCCATTTGTATTGTCATAATCTTAAAGCCCAAGTTGTCATTATGTCAGTAATTATCCCTGTTGTCCATCATGTGGTCAGGCTTGTAATTATGCACAATTAGTGATCCTTGATTTGTAATATCCATGGATCACCAACGTAAAGTAGCCATACCTGTGAACACTTTGATTCAACTTGTCAAGAAGTGTCAAAAGTATAATAATCTTCAAGCATCTAATACCCCAAAGTGTAAGAACCCAAGAGTTAATAAGCCTACGTTCAGTCCTAAATGGAATGATGTATTTGAAAGAATACTTAAATTAATGGATGAAAGGCACCAAATGTCTGAACAAGCCCGGTCAAGAGACCATCACACTGTGTCTACTTTTGAAGTCATTGCACCTATTGTCAATTCCTTTGATCCATTGTATGCTCAATTAGATTTGTCATGGGTTGATTATGAAACTGAAAGTATGTCAACTCAAGTCTATAAGGAGATGCCTAGATTTGATGGGTATACCATATGTGAAGGAGATGCACATGTTCAAATTTTTTCCAGCTTCATGGAGAAACATTCATTCAAAGATCAGGATATGCAGATAGGATTTTTTGTTAGATCTCTTGAAGCAAGATCTCGAGATTCGTATCGAAGCTTTCCTGAGAAGTCCTTTCCTTGTTGGGATAAATTAGTGGCTACTTATAGAGAGGAATTTACAAGAGATCCCTCAGACCTTGTCATGAGGTTAAAGCAAATCAAGAAACAAAATGAAGAGTCAAGTGTTGATTTCAGTCATAGATTTGTTGTTTCTCTTTCACTAATCCCAGAAAATTTTAGACCTAGTACTCCAGATTGTATTCATATGTAATTTGAAGCTTATGAAGAAGGATCTAGTGCATTGTTAAAATATTTTCAAATATTGAGTATGCAGATGGCTTACACAGTTTTGGATAATTTGGAGAAACAAAGGAATGAATATGTTCAGAGTTTGTTGTCTTCAGTTATGGGAAAACATGTTGATGGAATCAACAGTTGTGAATGAAAATGATCAGATGTTTTCAAACAAGTGCATATTTGAGAGGGTAAATGATGAGAAGAATGCATCATCAAGTGATTAGAAATTTGTTTTTGAACAACTTACAAAAGAAGTATACCCAACTGCAAATCAGCAGTTGAGTCTCCCAAGCCAAGAACCTGAAGAAGAATATCAGTTGGATTTACTCTTTGAAGAAGAGATACATGATCAACAATGTTGTGATACAATTGATCAAATCAAGCCTACAAGTGTTGAGTGTAGCTTTGACACAAGTCTTCATGATGAGACAAAGGAATTTGTTGATTCAGACAATACTCTTGAGAACATCAGGGTGTCGGCTGCAAATGAGGAGGTGTGTGATGAATTTTAGTCTAAAAGACGAGCCACAAGCAACTACAATGAGTTCAATCTGACAGTCAAGATATTTATGTTTATCTTTAAGAAGATGCAAGTGACAAGCTCAGTGATGACACCCAATCTGATGTTGAAATGCAAAGTGATGTGGATTGTTGTTATGACAACCCCAAAGAAAGTAAGAAGGGAGAAGTGGATAGTTTATTCACTATGACTGGTTATGAATTTTCTTTTGATAATGTTGTCAGCAATTCTGCTTCCTACGGTTGGGGAGATCCAGTTTATGATCAGCCCATTGAGTTCTCAAAGTTTGAAGATGATGATACTTTGATATATTCTAATTTACAATTTGATATTGCATCCAATTCAAGTGAAGATCAATGAGAGGAAGTGGTTGAAATAATAGATCAAAACAATGATCTATTGAGTTGAGAACAAATTTCAGATTTGTTGACCACGAGATATCAAAAATGTGCACATGAGGACAACTCTCAGTTGTTGTATGCAGCCCCTATTGATTTTGACATTGATGATGATCTTCAAGATGCAAGGTATGATGCAAGTGACTCTGATTTTCTTTCCAATGATGAACCAGTTGATCATGATGATGATAATATGGATGAAGACAAACAACAAATTGATTGTAATGATGCACTGTATGATGAATATGAAGATATGGACACTGATGCAAGTTCATATATCTCTTTTGATGTGCTTGAAACAACAGATTACCATGAGGCTTATGCATCCAATGAGTCAAATATTGAAGATTGTAATGCAGATTTGGACAAGTCTTCGTTTGCTGACTTGAATGAGCCCAGTCATGAGTCTTTGAGTGAGAATGAAGATGTTGATTTCGATAAGAAATCAGATTATGCTTTTGAACTAGAATTGCTCGTTGTTGAGAAAACTTGTGATATTGAATAGGTTGATACCTTATATTCAAAGGATGACTATATGATTACAGATGATGACGAGTCATAAATATTTGATAAATCTCAATACCAACATGATGAAGAACAATCATAAAGTGTGCTAATGCATGAGTGTATTTGTTTCCATACACTTGGGGATGGTTTGCATGATGAGCAAGATATTTTGGTAAGTTCTTATGATAGTTTTAATTTTGATATGCAAACTAGTAATTAGTTTGAGTTTAACAATTCCAGCCACAAGGCATAATGTGAGTGCTATTTTTGTCAGCTAGAAGAGGTTTTCATAGAATGTGGCAATGTGAAAAATACTGAAGCAAGTTGTTTTCAGCTTGAGAATGATTTAAATGATGAATATAATCAGTTGTTTCCACATGATAATCAACATTTTGAAAGTATGTCTGACTTTCAGATGCATTGTGGTTATGAACATGTTCATGATATTGAATGTGATTGCTTATTAGGAGATATCGACATGTTTAATCAAGTAGATGGTTGTGATCATATTATTCTTTCATATGGTTTTGATCACTATTTTCAAATCATGCCACTTGATATGAAATTAGAAAATAGAGAAAGTAACAGTGATGTGACATATCTGATTTGGTTAACACTTGATAACAAAGCTAAACAGAGAGTAAGTTCGCATTTTCACAAAGGCAGCCTAATACTTATGTTTGCAAAGGTGCAATCACCAGTGTTGTTGTGGTTTGATAGAGGCAAGAAGGAGTTAAGGGAGACCAGCTCTTTTTACAGAATTGTGTTTGACAGAGGTAGAAGTTGATTCCCATTTTCATTTGATGACCTGGGGTCATCAAATGAAGCTGCAAAAATAAGGTTAAATAAAGGAACAGTTTGAGGACACCTGATGGACTCAACTTTTGGTCTACTCTCTAGAGATCTGGAATCTTGCTATGCCCACAAGAAGCATACATCCCTAGTCAGAGCCACTGATGGCACTCTCAAATTTTGCAAATTTGAGATGCCCATTTCAAAAAAAATCTTCTGCACTTTCAGAAGTGCACCTGATGAATCAATCTGAGTGACCCACTTTGGAGGCTTATAATTTAAAGCTTGTTGATTGTCATGCAAAACCCATTTGCAGAAATATTCAGTAGACATATGTGAACGTGTGTGTCATTTTTTAGCTTCCCATGATGAGTTTTGACAGAGTTTCGAAAAGTGAAGCTGGAGGGTTTTGACACTGTTTTGCTATTTGTAGACTATTTGTTTTGCGAAACTTCCTGTTTGAGCTTGGATTTCACAACCAATTGATTGTCATGTCAGAACGAATGTTGTTATGTGTTCTCCATACCTAAATAATCTTAGGTGTCAGTTTTTAGAGCCTCATGATCTGATTTGCTATTTTTAGTAGATCGAAACCAAATGCAATTTGTTCAGTTTCACATCTACTTTCCTGACAACCTTTCTAAGTGGTCAAATTTGATCGTTAATAACTTTTGATCAGTGATCTTTCAAGCGAATTCGTTTTGCACACATTCTCAATGTACCTAAATGATTTACTATTTCTGATGGCAGCTCCTCAGGGGTTGATTTGCTATTTTTACAAATTGGTAGTTGAGTCAGTTTTAATTGGCTCAGAATAGCTGCAATTTCAGAAATTGGGCAACTTTGCCGATTAATATCCAGTTCCTCAGGTTTCCTTTTTCTGAGCCATTTGTTGTACAATATTCTCGGATCAAGTGTCTACATGTCTGTTTGTTCTCATTGCTTCATGAGGTCGTTTGACCAGTTTCCCAAATTATTTCCTGAGGCAACTTGGCCTGTTTCCACCATTTTATACAAGTGCCTGAAAACAAGTTTTAATCAAAACCCAGTTCATGTTTTCATTTTAGAAGCACTCAGAAGCTACCTCAAATTAATTTGAGTATAAAAGTTGTAAAACGAAATGTTTTTTAGTCAAGCCCATAGGGGACCCGACATGTGTCACATGATTTGAGGAATTTGATATGTGAAGATAATGTTTCAACTTGATGTCTTTTGATGGTCATTCGTAGAAGTGTTTTGGTTATCAGGGAAAACCCATATTATTTAGTGATGCCTCCTGAACCAAAGTGGATACATTCAAATTTTCTATTTGAGATGCAATGTGAGGTCAAAATCTTTGCATTTGGCTCCTATGCTAGTAGTTGGGCGTGAGGCAACAATGGGTGAGTTCTTCAATATGGACCTTTAATGGAAAGTTTTTCCTCTGCTTGTTTCCATGAATTTTTAGGGTTACATAGTATGCACACCAAGCTTCTAAGATAAAGCAACATCCTATACAAACTACATGACAATTCTGGAGGACCAAGTCATGCAAAACCATTCAAGGCTACAAGACACAATATAGAGGATGTATTTTAAATGGTGATTAGATTAGAGAGAACTATTGATGGGAAATGTAGCAGCTCAAAATTACTTAATGTGTATTGTGTTGTGAATCAAATTTTGAGAATGGGCTACCCAAACTCTTCTCCAATAAAGGGGAACATGTTATTGTTCAATGCTTGTGTGGGCACCATTTAATGACTCAAGGGGAGGGAAAAATTGCAACATATGCATAAAATGGTTTTATTGAGAAGTATTAAAAAAAAATTTACAAAGCCAATGTAAAAGCCAAGGGGAACTTTTGAACATAAATATTCAACCATCACCAATTGAAAGGCTGACATGGATCTGCAGAGGAGGGTGCATTTTGGCACACAATGTGGATTTGTTTGAAAAGTCCTCAGAGACTTTAAGCGAATGGGTTTGGCAATTGTTTTGAAATTGATTTTAAAGTCTTTGATATAAAGACAGGCTAATGACTAGAGCTATTGGAACGAGTAGAAGAAATGGAGGTGCCATAAGCATGAAGCAACCACCACACCATGTATGTAGGCAACGCACAAAATGGGATGTTTTTTGAACAAAGGCTCTCGAAAATTTTAAGCAAAAGCAATTAGCATATGCAATGAAGCATGAGAGGAAGCCCGTAGCTAGCCAAAGAGGAGCGATCCACTAGAGGAAGCCATGGCACTGACAAGGAAAGACACCATAGGGTGCATGATGGATTTCTTGCAGAGGAGTCAGAAACTATCAGACAAATGCATGGCGTGCGCAAGGAAATAAGGAGGAGGCTCGATGGAGAGACTGGCCCACACCTGGTTAGGAGGAGATCTCTAAGGGGCGTAGCCAGCCATGAATGAAGACCCGCACCATTTGAGGATGGCACCTTGGTTTTTGGGCGAAACAAGGAGATTAGAGCTACCACCACACCATGTGAAGACTAGGTAGGAGGTGCGGCTGGCATAAAACTACAAGCACATAATGAATTTGTTGAAAAGGCTTTGAAACTTTCAAGCACCATGGACCAAGTAAAGGCGCGGCCTGATAAAGGATGGAGATCCATTAAAGCAGCAAGGGGGAGGCTCGTGCCCAGTGATGAGAATGCAAACAGATGGGTCTGAGAGGAGGCTCAATGGAGAGGCAATGATAGCCAAATGTAGCCCGAGAGTGCTCGACAAAACAAAAAATGAATTAGGGCTATTTCAACCCAACCTCGCATGCCTCGCAAGAATTTTGATGACATGAGGAAAAGGCTGCGAGGTGTGCGAGAATGCACAGGAGGAGTTATTTTTTGATGTTTTCAAAATTTAAATGGTTTTGATTAAAAATAGGGTGGTCCCATTGTCATTTTTTAAATGGAAAAATATTTAGAAATAAAATATTGCCCGAGGGTAAATTTTTATTTTTGCCCAGGTAATTGGAAAGTGAATAAAATATTCACTATTTGGGGATTTTATTTTGCTGAAGTGTGTGTAGCATGGGCTAAATATTTTATTTTCCCAGGTCAGTAAAAAGTGAATTTAATATGAACATTGTGAGCAAACATTCTCTTTGTTGGGGAATAGAATGTAAGGGGATATGGGTAAAATAAATTTAATATTCATTTTATAATATTTAAATGGCCAATATGTGCTAAGTTTTAATATGCAACAAATTAAAGAGCAGAAATATTAAAGTTATGAAACTTTAATATTTGGATTAAAATAATGTGCAGCAATTAAAAGAGAGCTGAAACAGAATTTTGCACGGGAAAGAGGATATTTTCCAGCCGGGTGAATTTGGAGATTCTCCACATGGGCATGCTTTTAGTTACTGAGCAATGATGAGCAAAAGCAATCTTGAGGGAATAAGTTTGTTGCTGCAAAGGAAGGATGAGGAGATATTCTTTTCATTTTGATCAACAGTAAATGGAGCTTCTAGATGGCAATTGCAGATCAAATTTAGGGTTGCTCCTGCTTGCTTCTCTTCTTCTATATCTTCTATTATTCTCTCATTGTAAATGGTTCTGAGTTTTTGTATTGGGCTGGGTAGGTAGAGAATTATAATTTAAGAGTCATTTCTTGAGTCTGTAAGCTATAATTTTCTAAATTCGTGAGTAAATACAACCAGTTTATGCAATTAACATTATGAAGGTGTTTCCACATTCATGAATGTCATCTGATTGTCTCCATATTCGTACACTTGTAGTCATATAAATTCAATAATACAAAGTGTCTTTGAGTTTATCATCTCAAATTTCATGAGGTTGTTTTGTCTATTCATTGTTCTGTTTCAAAGAAATGGTTAAAATTCTTTGAACAGGTGATTGTGATTTCAGGTGTGCAGATGGGATTTGATAAGAAGAATCTGATTGATAGTAAGAGAAGGATTGTTGGTGCAAGACACTAACAGTTCATGCAAAGCATTAATAATTCAATCCACTAGTTGAATATCTATTTGTTGGGAATTCATTTTATGTGTTTGACTCCATGCCCCAGAATTGGCACTGATCTAGTTTTCAGTTTTGTGCTTCTCATAAACAAATTTAAATGCAAAATCATTCCTATTCTTACTGTTTAGTTTGTTGTTTGTCCTACTTTCCAATGACTGAGAGAGGGTTGAGTTACTGAGAATTTAGCCAAGTTTAAAGTTGTCAATGCTTCCCTTAGTGTATTTTCATTAGGAATTATCTGCTAAAAATCAATGTCAATGTATGAGTGAATTAAGTCTTTGGGCATTGTATAGGTTTACCCACCTTGGTCCTGCAGAGCTAGAAGTAAAGTAGATGTTAGTCTTTGATTGAATCTTGTCGGTTGGCCACTAGCCTTTATGGTTCTTTAATATAGAGGTTGGCTACCTCTTAGATAATTTCAAAGCCTACTTGGGTTGCATTTTTAAAACACCAACAATATGGACTTGAGAAGCATAAGTTAGGATGTGGGTTCTAGCCATGTTGGATTGAATTTGGGGGCCCTAATAGCCTTGAGCATGTTGATTCCCAAATGGACTTGTATATTGGATGCCTTGATTTCCTTGCCCAAATAGATAAGTGTGGCCTTGAGGAATGTTGATATTTTGCCTCAAGGGAATGTTGGTGTTGACGTGATATGAATTTGGGACATTGGATTGAGTTCCTTGGATGACAACTCTTCATTTATTCTTCCCAAAGGGGTTTGATGAGTTTGTTGTTTTTGTATTAGAGGAACTAAGTAAGAGGTTTTTGGATGTCCCCATGGAGCTAGATAAAGCTCCAAAGAGGTTTGGTGTGTTGGTGCCCATTGTGCTAGATGAAATCCCCAAGGTTGATCCAATAGTTTGTGAGGAAACTATGGATGTTTGTTGAGGGATGGAATGTGATGTGGTGTTTATTTGGGTTGATGATCCCTCAATAGACATTGTGTTGACCAAATTGGATGTATTGGTTGTAGTATGGGTGGTAGCCGTACCAACATAGGTATAATTAATGGTGTTGATGACATTTTGTGTGGTGGCTCCCATGGAGGCATTGTTTGCATTGTGTGATTGGATTGTTTGATTGGTAGGATCAGGAGATGTTGCTCTTATAGTGTCGAGGTCAAATCCTTTTGGTAACCTAGCCCCTTGGTCAAGGAGCATGGCTAGGTATCTATCTGGATCATGTAAGACCAACTCTTCAACAAAGGAGGCCACTTCTAGGTTTTGGGAAGCAGCTTGTATGTCTTCCTCAAAGACTTACCCATTTTGGTCTCTATGGACAAATTGTTCAAAAGGATTGTGTAAAGAGGATGGAATGGACATCTCACTGAACAGGTTTATGAAAGAATTCCTTGTGTTGGTATTTCCATTTGTGTCGTTAGGGAAAGTATTTGTATTCATGTCATTGGAAAAATTGATTAGGTTGGTGTCTTGACCAAAAGAATCCATGAGTCTTATTTTTCTCTATAATCTTGTTTCAACCATAAAATTTTTGCTCAACTTTGGGGATGGTGGAGGATGACCTAAATATGCAAATGTTATGACACTATGTTTTTGGGTTTTGGAATAAGGAATGCTTATTGAATGATGAATGCAAAGGAGACTAAAATAAGTAGACTACAATGTATGTGAATGTAAAGGATATGATTTTTGTAACCATACAACGTTTTGGCAATGTCTCAATTTTGGAATGTCAATGGACTAAGGAGGACAAACTGAAGTTTCCACACTAGACTAATGAGTGGGAAATGGTTCACAAAAGGTGATTACTGAAGGAAGTGGTTTGATCAAGTCCAATGATAACCTACTCTTGAAGGCAAAGGTTTGACAAAGAATGGTAAAGA
Organism: Sequoiadendron giganteum; assembly: GCA_007115665.2. NCBI lineage: Eukaryota > Viridiplantae > Streptophyta > Pinopsida > Cupressales > Cupressaceae > Sequoiadendron > Sequoiadendron giganteum. The sequence continues at coordinate 561,696,644 of CM021106.1, forward strand.
ATCTTCTTCTAAAATCTGCAAAAAAGGGTACCTAGAATGATGGTAAAGCCTAAGAATGTAATTAAGGAAATGCAATGGAATCCTATGGTAACCTAAGAATGCAACCTACAATGCAAGGATGATGAAAGTTGAGAAATTCCTGGTCGATTTGTGGACAAAAACAATATAGAAAGATGTCTGGTATTTTGTGTGGAAACGTTGAGCCTCAAATTTCTGACAATGAATGAATTTTAGGTTACTGGAAATTGTGTCGTTTCAAATGCGTTGCAGGAAAGAAAATGTGTCACAAGATAAGCGATTGTGTTGTTTCAAAAATCATATGCGGTTCGACAGATCAATTGCAGTGTTTGGTAAAGAAAATGTGGTGTATGATAGGCAACTGTGGCATTTAAGGTTGCAAATGTGGTGCAACTGAGCGATTGCGACTCCAAAGTCAGAAATTGCGGTTCAATATAGCAAATGTGTCGCAAAGTTTTGTTTGTGGCAAAAATTTGGCAGATTGCAAAATGTGTTTCAGTTTTGAAGTGTTATTCCAGATTGAAAGAGGATGTTGATTTGTTCATTTTGTCTGAAGACACTTGGAAAACATGTTGTCTTGAAAAATTTGTAAGCACACACATAGAAAACATGTACAACCCTATGGCTGAAAAGACTGTATTCTTTTGGATTCCATGCGGATTTTACTCCAACCACACTTGCTCTTAGTGGATGAATTCAGAAGCTTGGCCCCATGGGCTCCCCCTTATAGTGCACTCACTTCTCAGGGAAACCAAGCTTCCAACCCCCATGAATCTCCCATGGTAGGCTGATCATCTCTACTAAAAACTACGAGAATGTGGATGCCTTCACAATCACTATTGTTGCACCAAAGAATAGAAAGGGATTTTGGCTTCTATACAAAAGTTTTTAATTTGGGCACCCATTCGAGTGGCCACACATGGGGCAAAAGATTAAGCTCCTTTAAAGGAGGAATTCCAACCTGAAGAGGTTATGCTCAACAGGGTTTTGGGGAATTCTTTTTTGTCCGTGTGACATATCTGCACTCGTAATCCTAAGCTTTCCAGTAGGATTCACATTTGCATACCGATCGAGTGTAGCTCGACCAAAGAGCTTCGTTGTTGGTTTAAGTCGCCTTGGGGTGAGTACTTTTTCCCACCAAGACAGACCTAATTTCTAAGGTAAACAATAACGAGTAAGTACACCTGTGGTTCGATCAATCTTTGTTTGCCTAAACAAAGAGAGAATGCACGCCATGTACTAGGCTCACACTAGCAAGATTGTTCATTTTAATTCCAAATTGAAATATGAATGGTGATAGAGTAACTAACTCATCAGTGTTTTTGTTTCTTTAGATCGCACAAGGTGCAAGAGAATTGCATACACACTGTGGAGATCATTACTTAATCAATAAACACCGCAAACACACGTTCATTTTAATCGTTTGTAGTGTGAACAAGAAAGGGTTCATTTTAACCGTTTGTAGTGTGAGGCAATCAATTGTTCATTTTAACCCAATGACAATGTATGAATGTTATTTTTAATCCAATGAGTGAACATGCATGGTTGTGTTCTTTTTAATCCGATGAAAATGTGTGAATGTTCATTTTAACTCATGAATGTAATGCAACCTAGTTTCTTTGATTGATTAAAATTGAAAAAAACAAACAACAAATGGGGTTAAACTCTAGCTTGCCACATGTTGTCACATAGAGATTAGTAATCCCAGAAATATTTAATCTATTAAAACAGTAAAAAGTAAGAAATCTAGAAAAATTTGAAAGCAACTATTTACCAGGTGATTACGTCGTAACAGAGTGAATGTGGCTCATCAAGGTGGATTCTTCATTTGGAATGGTGAATGCAGCTCGCTAAATCGAATGCAAATTGGTTTGTGTCAAATGCGGCGTGTGAATTCAGATGCGTCGTTAGGTGGGTCAAATGTGTCATGACAAATCACTTGCATCATTTCCGAAAGCAGGTGCAGCACAACAGAGCGTTTACATCACAAAAGGTGGAATTTGCGACGTTTCGTACACCTGTACCTACAAAAATGACAAAAGACCATACGAAAATCTGCAAAAAAATGTGTTTTGAAAACAATCGGGTTCACCAATGTAACAGAGGGTATTTTTCTTAGGTTGTTAGCAAATCACATGCAACATAAAATCCCAAAGTAAATAATAGAGTGCAAATGAATAAATGAAAAATGAATGAAATGATCTCACCCAATGTCTTCATTCTCCATGGCTAACCTCCATTACACCTTCTAAACTTGTTGAAAATATGATTTTTCCCTCAGATTTATGATGAGCAATCTAATAATGACTAGTCCTAAACAAGTGTTGAAGGATTCTCAAATGATTATGCAAGAGAAACTAAATCCTACATGCAAACTAATTAGCCAAATGAAAATGACAAGAAAAATGCAAGATTCAAGAATTGCAAAGCGTGCAAGATTCAAGATTTTCCAGATGCCAAAATGAGGACAAAATTGCCATTTTATAGAAAATGCAATTTTTGATGAATGGACAAGATTGAAGATTGAGAAGTGCCCTAGAATCAATGGTCAAGATTCGAAATAGCAACCCACAATTAGGGTTAGGGAAACTTTCAAAATGAGTGGACAAGATTTAATTTAAGAAAGTAAATCAAGGAATGAGAATATGTGTGATAGGAAGATAAGATTTAGCACAGAAAAAGGAGTTAGAAAATCAAGTCATTTTAGAAATTACTTAATTTGTGGAGGGAAATGCCATTTTGAATTTAATATTTAATTTAATTCAAAATGGTGAAGTCATATGACAGTAAATAATAATTAAATTATTTACTTGAAAAGAGGGAAATTTAAATAAATGATTTTTATTTAAATTTGGAAATGAATTAAATGAGACAATTAAATTTTAAATTATTTAATTATGGGAGAAGTGGGTTAATAATTAAATAAATTGTGGGGGATTTATTTAATTATGAGAAGACTTTAATATTAGAGACATATTTAAATAAAATTAATTTATTTAAATAATCAAAAGGGAATAATGGGTTAATTAAATAAATTTAATGATTTATTTAATTTAAAGAGGACATTAGACATTAGTGGCGTATTTAAATAAATGTGATTTATTTAAATAGTCAGGAAGAATAAGAGAGGTGAATTAATTAAATAATTGATCATTATTTAATTAATAGTTGAATTTGGTCAGAGGGACATAATCAAATTATGTTCAGAGGAATTAATGAGAAAATTGAGATCGCAGGCCTAGGTCAATTTTATGTGTCTACAACCACCATTTATAATGTTGATATAGAGCTCCATGGAATACACAACCATCATTGGCATTGTAAATTAACAATGAATCAAACAAATCCTATAAGATAGCAAGAAATGATGAGCACCTTAATATCTACAACCCCGAGATGCTTGGGATCTGGCGAGCAAACGTTGATTGCCAGCTATTCTTGTCAAGATAAATTGTGTTAAACTACATTTCCAAATATGCATCAAAGTCTGAAAAAAACTCTAAAAGCTATATTGATATCTTACAAAGGCTTTCAAACACAAATTCATCTAGGGATAAAAGCGTTGCTTGCCTATAAAAATTTCATGATGAACTTGGTTGCAGATCGTGACATTGGTGCACAAGGAACATGCCATATGCTGCAAAAGTTGCCCCTTGTCATGTCAAGCTGACATTTCCTATCTTTGAACGTGAGTAAGAAAACATTCCACCATTTGAAAACAACTTATAATGGTGAAGAGCTTGCAAGTATTTATATGCATTGTTACATGCAAAGACCGGCTGAGATGGCCACTATATCTTTTATTCAATCTGCATGATTGTATACACATTGGAAAAATCACAAAGGTAGGGGTTGGCGTTTGTGACCACACCCTATTGTCATCATTGTTTACCCACTATTCAAGTCTTCCCCCCTTGAGCATTGTGATACCTTTGAAACATTTTGTTGGTTGTAATATTTTTTATATAAGCCTTTTCAAAATGTCGAAGCAGATATAGGCCTCACCAGAGATAGTATAACACAAAAACGGAGTCTATTTTCATGTTGTTGGCTATCACCCTTGGCATGTCAATAGAGTTATTGCTCCCCCCACCAGTCAAGAAGAAGGTGATAGTGATACCGAAAACACCTAGTCTTTGCCTCCCATAAATGAATATATCTGGGAATTGCTTTCTCGCCTTGGTGCTACAAACAATGTTTTCTTCAACCAGCTGTAACTATTAGGTAGACATGATTTTGATTTAAATCACATGTGGGACACACACCAAGGTGATCCCACAATACTAGTTTACAATTTTTGGGAAAACTGGACACTGAACTAATTTTTTTTAACTAATTCTTCACTTTCGAGCTCCTATAGTGGCTAAACTGTGAGGAATTTGAAGATGATGAAAACTAGTGATTTGTGACATTTTTTCTATAGATCCTAAATATATTTTTTTCATTTTTTTTGGAATCATATTGTACTTGTTTTTCCATCTCCTTCGAAAACTAGTTTTTTTAAAAACAACATTTTTAAGGAGTGATGCTCACCGTATACAACATAAAAAAATTTGTATGAAGGATAAATTTCTATGTTTTTCAAATTTAGATTCGTAACTACGATATCTAACCAGTTCATTTGGTTTCATAGTGTTTTATTAAATATTTTTTCCTTAATCAAGTTTCGAAGTCAAACTAGTTACAATTCAAACATAGGCAGACCGTATACAACATAACTTTTTTTGTATGTATCGAAATTCAAAAAAAAAAAATTAATGGATCAAGGACATCAATACCCAGCGTGAACATATTTTTCAAAGTTTTATTTTGATAATCTATTATTTTTCCACATGTGCAGAACAAAGAGCTTAATTTTTGGTGAAAAACCTATGTTTAATAAAACTAAAAAAGAAAACACATAATAAAACCAAAACATATTAAAATTATATTCATTGGATAGTTCATTCTAAGGACTACCATCATCCAGTTGGGTTTGTGAAGTCTCCTCCATTTTCATCCTCAACCCGAGCTTCGAAGTGCAAAATTCTGGAATTTTTTACCACTTGAGGGGGAGAAGGAGGGAAATGGGGGGTTGGTGGGAAGTTAATTGAATGGGTTCACTCAAACCCTAGTTCATTTGAACCCTATTTAGGTTCATTCAAACCTATTAGTTCGTTCAAATTGTTTGGTTCGAACCCCAAAAATGAAATTTTTTGGCATGGGGTCATTTTTTCCAACTTTTCCTTCCTCACTCCAATTGTAAACCACTTTTGTGGGTTCACCCACCATGTTTATGAGAATATACATAACGTTGTTGTAGAGTTCATCTCAAAAGAGTGATCCCACAATAGTGGTTTACAATTTTTGGCCAAATTGGACACTACAATTATTATTTTTTAACTAAATCTTCATATTCGGGAACCTATAGTGGCTAAACCATGACGAATTTGAAGATGATGCAAACTAGAGTCTCATCACATTTTGTCTTTAGATTCTAAAAATATTTTTTTCAATTTTTTTGGAATTAGATTGCACTTTTTTTCCATCTCCCATGAAAACTAGTTTTTTTCAGAAAACAACATTTTTAAAAAGTGACGCTCACCATATACAACATAACTTTTTTTGTATGAAGGATAAAATTCTAGTTTTTTTGAATTTAGATTTATAACTACGATATCTAGCACTTTCATTTTGTCTCATAGTTTTTTATTGAATATTGTTTCCTTAATCAAGTTTCAAAGTCAAACCAATTGCAATTCAGACATAGGCGGACTGCATACAACATAACTTTTTTTGTATGATCGAAATTCAATTTTATTTTTTTTAATAGATCAAGGACATCAATACCTAGCCTCAACGTATTTTAAAAAAAATTATTTCGATAATCTGCTATTTTTCCACATGTGCAAAATAGAGAGCTTTATTTTTGATGAAAAACCTATGTTTAATAAAACTAAAAAAACGCATACATAATAAAACCAAAATATTAAAAAATTAATTCATTGAATAGCTCGTTCTGAGGACTACCATCTTCTAGTTGGTTTTGTGAAGTCTCCTCCATTTTCATCCTCAACCCGAGCTTCGAAGGGCAGAAATCTGCTAAAATTTGGTGGAAGAGGGGGAGAAGGGCAAAAAAGGGGGGTTCGAGCGAACCCCTTCTCACTCGAAAGGGTGAAGGGGGGTTCGTTCGAAGGAGGGTTCACTCGAACCCCCCCTTTTTTTGAATTTTCCATTTGTTTCTATGAAGAAATGTGACATTATAGGGTTCGAGCAAACCCACCATGCAAAAAGGGGTTCGCTCGAACTTGGGGTTCGACCGAACCCCTCTTTTGGGTTAGTGTGAGCCCCCTAGTTCGAACGAACCCTTAAAAACATGAAATTTTGAATGTGTGAGCATTTTTACAAATTTCCTTCCTCATCAAAATTATACACCACTATTATGGTTTTACCCACAAGTAAATTGCATACAATTGAAGATAGTCTTTGCCCACCTACTACAACTACACTTTGTCATCAACTATCTCCTAAGAAAAAGCTTTCTCTAAATATCATTGAATAGCACCATCTTGCTCCATCTTCATCATCACCATTGTGTATGATTATTTAAGGTATTGTAGGTACAGGTAAATTATTTCTTATAGACAACATCCAGTGAACACTAAATACATCGCCAAATCAGAGAATGAATCCTTTGCTTGCTTTGGCACCAACAAGGATGGTTGCTTACAATATACATGCCTCTATAGTGCAAGCAACTCTTCGGATACCAATTAGAGATATGAATTCGTTGAAAGGAAAACCATTGACCATATTTCAAGAGGACATCAAAAACATTAAGTACATCTTAATTGATGAAATGAGCTTCTTGGGACCCAAGTTTGATGCAAATTAGGGAGGCAATCAATCTAAAAACATAATTTTGACTGGTTTCAACAAGCCTTTAATCTCCAAAACCCTAACTAGGGTGATTCTCTTCAAAACTCTACTATATGCCTTATAGGTTTGTAGACCTAGTTTCCTAGACATATCTTACAAACATCTTTACAAATCCTCAAACGATCTATCTTTTCAATCACCCATTATTGTCTTCTTTAACATATCTCAAAGGGGAAATATAGGTTGTTTCAAACCAAATCCCTCAACCAAATGTTTCTATGTTGTCCCCTTAAGCCAAATAGGCCTAATTTACAAATAAAATCTCATCTAAACAATATGAAAACCCTAGATACCTATGTACAGTCCTTCAACAGTCTATCAAACCTCCAAATCCACAACTTTTAGCCTGAGAACTACTCACTTAGTCCTCTTATTGCAAAACCCTCATTTATGTTTGTTTAGAGAGGGTTTATTGAAAACCTCACCTCCAGACCTTTCCTCATTGTTTCAATGCCTCCAACACCTTCAAAAATTTCTTCCCTTGCTTAATCAACTCTTACAAAGTGATTCCCCAAGATTTTTCCATCACTGCCTACTCTTAACCTCCAATTTTCACTCAAAACACATAATTTTGACAACTAGGGCATCATGCCCAAACCCCAAATGGCCTCCCCTAATCACGAAAATGATTCAGTCATCTAATCCTACCTTATTGGGCCCATTCCACTCAAATATAGGAGGTACAGTCAATGAAATGTGCCATAATCATATTTTATATCAACAAATCCTTAAGTTTAACTATACAGACCTGCCTATAGTTATTTGTCAATAAAATTCTTAAAATATAATGAAAACTCTTCCCTCCAAATCCAAAACAAAGCTAACACATATATCCTTCAAATTAGATGTAATTTGGATTGAATACAAGTTGTACAAGACTGTACAGAGCAAGAGAGCAGCATAATTACAGAAAATTGCAAAGAATTAATGTCTTTTTAATTTAAAATTTCAAGCTTACAAAAGCCAGCACCCTTCCCACGTTCCAAAATATTTTTTAAAGAATTTCATAATGTGACTAATCAGTTCAACTACCTTTCCACCGAGAAAAACTACATTAACTCTTGAACTTCCAAATTTTGCACTTTTTGCAATATTTGCAATTTTGCATTTTTTCAACATTTTGTGATCTAGAAGCACAAAACTTGACACCAAAGCCTAAAACCAGCTCAAAGTGACTTGAAAACATTTTAAATGCTCTAATATGACCTTATTTAATGAAAAATGACTCAAATATCCTAAACCAACCTATCAAAGAGCATACTTGACCAAATTTGCAAAAGAAACTTGGTACCCCTGCACCATACACCCGGCTTGGAAAAGATTCCAAGTCCCTTGGAGTTTAAATGGAAACTTATCCACACTTGAACACTACATCTCCTTGATCTTCAAAGCTCTCTCACCTAGTAAGCCTTTCCATTGAGTTTTTTATTTAAAACTTGTATCATCCTTTCTACTCTTGAGTTGTTTACCACCTACATACTGCTCCATCCTGACTTGAACTGATTTGTTGAGTGTCCTATGACCTTTTCACCATCATAAACTAATGTAGTACCTGCTTTGACACCTACACATTGACCTTTTTCAACCTTTCCCTTGACTTTCCTCTCTTTCACTTCTGAAACATGCTCAAACTCATCCAACTGTCCTTGCCAAACACCCTTACTCATTTCACCTTTTGTCTTCATCACTATCCTTGAACTTTCTGCCCCAAATACCACTATACCATCAGACTTGCAAACCTTTGTTTTGACAGTATTAGAATTCCCCTTCACCTCTTTTGTTGTGAATGGAAAAATCACTGCCCCTATCACAATTGCATCTTGTTTTTCTAACCTATTTTGAGTCTTCACAAGGAATTCATCCTTGAATTTCTCTATTTCAGACTTTGACACCAACTTATCAATTTTTTTTCTTCAAAATCACATCACTCTTCAAATCCTCAAGCCTTGAAATGGCTGCACACTCTTCCTTTTTGTCTTCCTCAATCTGTATAAACTCCTTCTTGCCAAACATGATGACTTTTGTTGCCTTACCCTTTGATTTATCATCCTCCTGCAATGGTGTTAATGTGAAAGTAGTACCGTCCTTTTCAATCTGATATGTGGTATTTCTCCCATCATAAAGTGAATGCCTATCAAGTTTCCATGGCCTTCCAAGTAGTAAATGAAAACAACTCATTGGAAAAACATCACAAAGTACTCTATCCTTGTAACCACAAATACTAAACTCAACCAAGGCTTGTTCACTAACCAAAATGGATTGATCATCATTCAACCAAGACACCTTATATGGTGTTTCATGAGGAACCTTCTCTAGTTTTAGTTTATCTACCATTTAATTAGACACCATATTGTCAGTGCTCCCTGAATCTACTACAACTTTTCATACCTTACCTTTGCACTTGCAGGTTGTCTTGAATAGGCTCCTCCTTTGTGTTGATTATTTCTCCTTGGATGCTTTCAATAGTTTTCTCCTCACCATCAATGATTCACTAAATTATGGAGTGGCATATAGCATTGGAAATTTTACACTCTCATATTCATCTTCTTGTACCAACTGTACTCTCTTTTCACCCCTCCTTTCACCACCACTTGAAGTAGAACCTTTCTTTTCAAGGCACTTGAATGTTGGATGACAAAACTCATTACAATGATAGCATCTACCTGAAAATGTGTTTGAACTTCTACCGCCACCAAATCTGCCTCTAGAGCCTCTAAAACCACCTCTAGAATCAACAAATTGCTCCTTACCTTTGCTTGCATCTTCTCATTATTCATAAGACTATTTTGATGTAGGAAATGATCACCTTCCTCTCTGATTGCTTCATCTTCCTCTAATGGTCTTGTCTTGTCTTCTTTTAATCTTCTCTTCCACTCTAATAGCCAGCTGAAAATATTCTTCAATTGTTCTTGGATTTGCCACAAATAATTCATCTTGAATGTTAAATCTAAGCCCACCAAGGTATCTAGCCACCTTTTCAACCTCATCTTCCATTCTACCTGATCTTATGCTCAACTTATAAAATTCATCAGTATAGGTCTTAACATCTAAATCCTTCTACTTCAAACCTTGGATTTTCTTATACAATTGAACTTCATAATCTTTAGGAAGAAATTTACCTTTGAGTTTAGCAACCATCCTGTCCCAAGAAACTATCTTTGTCTTACCTTTCTTTCTCCTCTCAGCTTGTTCATAGTCCCACCATAATAATGCATGTCCCTTGAGTTTTTTCTTTGCTATCTTGACCTTCTGCTCATCAAGAACATCTTCACATTCAAAGTGATTTCCCATAGCTTTGATCCAATCTAGAAGCTCTTCATCATTTAAACTCCCTCCATACATAGGAAAATCAACTTTCACCTTATGTTTATCACCTTTGACTACGTTTATTATCCTTGCCATTCTCTGATCCTCGGGGTCCAACTGCTCTTCCCCATTCTCTACTTCTTGAAACTCTTCTTCATCTTCATCACTTGCATCTCCCAAATCCACACCTCTTCTTTGATTTTACTCTAGGGAAGAAAGCTTGGCTAAAACAACATTATGAGACTCCAATAGCCTATCATGTCTCTCTCTTAACTCTTGCAATTCTCTAGCAGTTCCACTATTCTTAGGAGGCATCTTGTCTCTTCAAATTCCACTCTTCCAAACTTTAACTTTTCACCTTCAAATGATATAATTCCTAAGCTCTGATACCAATTGATGTAGATCAAGGAGGAAATCAATCTACAAAAGCAATTTTGATTAGTTTCAATAAGCCTTTAATCTCCAAAACCCTAACTAGGGTGACTCTCTTCAAAACTCCGCTATTCACCTTGTAGGTCTGCAAACCTAGTTTCCTAGAAATATCTTGCAAAATTATTTACAAACCCTCAAACCATCTATCTTTTCAAGCACCCATTACTATCTTCTTTAACATATCTCAAAAGGGAAATAGGTTGTTTTAGACCAAATCCATCAACCATATGTTTCTACGTTGTCCCCTTAAGCTAAATAGGCCTAATTTACAAAGAAACTCTCCTCTAAACAATCTTCCAACCCCAAATACCTATGGATAGTCCTTAATAGTCTATCAAACCTCTAAATCCACAACTTTTAGCCTAAGAACTGCTCACTTAGTCCTCTTATTGCAAAACCCTCATTTATGCTTGTTTAGAGAGGGTTTATTGAAAAACTCACCTCTAGACATTTCCTCACTATTTCAATGCCTCCAACACCTTCAAATATGTATGCCCTTTCTTAATTAACACTTACAAAGCACTGCCCCAATATTTTTCCATCACTACCTACTCTTAACCTCCAATTTTCGCTCAAAACACATAATGTTGACAACTAGGGCATCATGCCCAAACCCCAAATGGCCTCCCTTGCTCACAACAACCATTCAATCATCTAATAGTACCTTATTGGTTCCATTCCACTTAGAAATATAAGGTACAGTCAACGGAATGGGCCAAATCATATTTTATATCAACAAATCCTTAAGTTTAACTATACAGACCCGCCTACAGTTATTTGTCAATAAAATTCTTAAAATACAATGAAAAATCTTCCCTCCAAATCCAAAATGAAGATAACACATATATCCTTCAAATCAGATGTAATTTGTATTTAATACAAGTTGTACGGGACTGCACAGAGCAAGAGAGCAACAAAATTATAGAAAATTGCAGAGAATTAATGTCTTTTCAATTTAAAATTTCAAACTTAAAAAAGCCAGCCCCTTCCCACATTCCAAAAAGATTTTTTTAAGAATTTCATAATGTGACTAATTAATTCAACTACCTTGACTCTTGAACTTCCAAATTTTGCATTGTTTGCAATATTTGTAATTTTGCATTTTTTCAACATTTTGTGAGAAAAGCACAAAACTTGACACCAAAGCCTAAAACCAACTCAAAGTGACTTGAAAACATTTGAAATTCTCTAATATGACCTTATTTAATGAAAAATGACTCAAATCTCCTAAACCAAACTATCAAAGACCCTACTTGACCAAATTTGCAAAAGAAACTTGGTGCCCTTGCACCAAATTTGTTTCTCAAAATAGATAATCAATTGTGGCAAGTGTTTCCTACTAGGCATATGCAACCATTTGGTGGTGCCTCTGTTATACTTGTGGGTGACCTAGCACAATTTCCTCCTATTTTGGACATACCTATCTACGCTTCTCGCTCCATAGCCTTGGCTCTTTGGCACACTTTTTATGTTGTTGTCACACTCAACACGGTCTTCCACAACCATGGAGAGTTTGATGCACAATAATAGTTTTGTAGACTCCTTTTGAATATTAGAAATTCTCAGGCATCTCAAGCTGATTGGAAAACTCTTATGAATCGAATAAATGCCATGCTTTCAACTGAACAAAACCAAGAGTTTGATGTAGCTATTCACTTATTCCCAACAAATAGGTTGGTCACCTTGCATATTAGAAAAATGCTTCAACAGTTAAATGTTCCCATTGCAATTAGTATTGCTGAAACTACTCAGCAAAACACACCTAATTATGGTGATGATGAGCAACTTCAAGCAGGGCTCTTAATTGCAATTGGCGAACAAGTAATGTTAAAAAAAAATCTTTGGGTGGCAGCTAGTCTGGTCAATGGATCACTGGGTTTTGTCAAGTCTATCATATATGATAGGGGTACTAAACCACCTCAACCACCTAAATAAATTGTTGTGCACTTTCCAAACTATATTGGACCAACATGGGATCAAGACAACTTAAAAGCCATCCCCATTCCCCCGATCATACAAGGTATTTGACACAACTCCCCTTAACAATGGCTTGGGAAATAACAATACATAAATCTCAAGGCTTGACATCAGAGAAAGCTACAATAGATATTGGAACTAAAGAAAGAAAATGACTAGCATTCACAACTCTTTCTTGTGTAAAATCAATTACAGGAATACACATAGATCTACCTTTCTCTTTTGATAGATACTCCAGATTGCATGCCAACAAATACAGTGCACTCTGAATCAAAGAAGAGGATCACCTCCAATAATTTCCTGCACTGCCATCATGATGAAATATTTGTATTCTTTTCGATAAATATAGTGCTTCTCCTTTCCCTCTTCATTTCAATGCATATAGAATTTCCACCATTTCTAATTTTGCTTCCTTGTCATTCCCTCCATAGTGCAGTTGCAATCACTCCCACCAAGCTAGCCATATTTTCGTTTCTATGGTTATTACTAAGAGAATTTTTTGTTCAATTCTCGCATTATGCTTCTCCTTTCCTCAAATGACAAACCTGAATTCCTTCCTCTTCTTTGGTTGACAATATAACATTTATATTTAATTTTTCTCTAAATTATATCCTCTTCTTTGGTCAATGATTCTACTGTCAGTGCTCTCACCTTTGAACCGTTTGTGTCTAACTATATCTGATTGAAACCATTTTAGATTGCAAATGTTCTCAGTTGTAACTACAGATCTCCACAATGCTAAATAGCTTCATAATCGCATGTTTGGCATGGTGTACGAGGTGCAACTACACTCCATTTATATACAAGGTAATACTATACGTCCTTTATTCCATCTTTTATTTCACAACTGCATCTAAAATTCTTTGTCATATATGACACAACTGTATATACTTTTAAAAATGTCTAACGCTAATTTCAACTCAACAAAATTCTCAAGTGCTGAAATAGAATTATATGGGAGTTATAATCATAACCATAATGCATCCTGCTATGTGCACAAGGTATGCCTGCATCTTATTTATTTGATCTCTTCTATTGCAGGTGCATTACATATTATTTGTTATAAATTATAGAACTATTTATATTTTCTAATTTAGATATTGTCTACTAATGACACATGTTCATCGCACTAAAATTCGCATTTTCCTTGTGTGTAACTATATTTGATTGGAACCATTTTAGATTGCAAACATTCTCAGCTGTAACTACGGATATCCACAATGCTAAATAGCTTCGTGATCGCATGTTTGGCATGGTGTATGAGCTACAACTACATTCTACTTATATACAAGGTAAGGCTATATGTCATTTATTCCATCTCCTATTTCACAATTGCATCTCAAATTCTTTATCATAAATCATACATCAATATATACTTTTAAAACTGTATAACATTGATTTCAACTCAAAAAAATTCCCAAGTGCTAAAATATTGGTTTCACCATTGATCAAAGTGGTGGACAATGTATGTTCTTGCTCGAGGGTTTGGTGAGAGCCCATGAGGCTCCATGACCCAATATGGTAGGGTGGAGAGCAAGCCTTCTTTTGTTGTGTTCATATTGCATCTCATTGTGTGCACAAGGTATGCCTACATCTTCTTTATTTCACCCCTTCTATTGCAGGTGCATTACATATTATTTGTTATAAATTATAGAACTATTTATATTTCTTAATTTAGATATTCTCTACCAATGACACATGTTCATCACACTAAAATCACATTTTCCTTTGATTTTTGTAGAACATACTCAAGATAAACAAGGTAAGGCTATGAAGTCAACCTTTGAGTTGCAACTACATTATACTTATATACAAGGTAAGGCTATATGCCATTTATTCCATCTCTTATTTCACAACTGCATCTCAAATTATTTGTCATAAATCATACAACTATATATACTTTAAAAAATTTATAACACTGATTTCAACTCAAGAAAATTCTCAGGTGCCGAAATATTGGTTTCACCATTGATCAAAGTGGTGGGCAATGCATGTTCTTGCTCTAGGGTTTGGTCAAAGCCCATGAGGCTCCATGACTCAATATGGTAGGGTGGAGAGAAAACCTTCTTTTTTTGTGTTCATACTGCATCCCATTGCATACATAAGGTATGCTACATCTTATCTATTTCATATCTTCTATTGCAAGTGCATTACATATTGTTTCTTATAAATTATAGAATTGTTTATATTTCCTAATTTAGATATTGTCTACCAATGCCACATGTTCATTGCACTAAACTTCACATTTTCCTCTGATTTTTGTAGAACATACTCAAGACAAACAATCATGTTTCGCATAAGATAGTAATGTCTTAGTCAGTCACCTTTCATCTCATCTTATTTTCATGAGTTGTGTGGATCTTTTCACCACATTATATCTTCTCTTTAAAGTCAGCCTTGGTGCAAGGTTTTCATTGGTGTTTTTTCCCACATAGAGATTGCAGTTTCCTATGAGGTAGCCAACCCTATTGTGGATGACTGCAAAAGGCTAGTGGTCAACTAACGAGAGTCAATTAAAGACTGACCTCTCCTAAACTTTTGGCTCTGTAGGACCAAGGTGGGTAAACCTAAATGTGTTCATAAAAATTCCTTATGACAGGTAAGAACACTTTCTATATATAGATTACAATCCCTACACAATCAAGGGGATAGTCATTATTCTTGGTATTAGCAGACCAGAGAATAATTACAGGCACCAAAGAGCAACGGAATTGACCAACTCAAAGCAAGAATTACTTCCCGTAGGAAGACAAGGTTTAATATGTGGTTATGTTCAGCACTTGGATCACCATGCTTAGAACTACAGTCTTATAACAAAGAGAAAGGTTGCAAACATTATTTAGTGCCTCATCCATTGGGAAATGGAGTCATACAAAGTATAATTCTGATATTCTGAACTTATCTTCATGTAGCCTTACTACCATGAGATGTTTCAGTATATTAAAATAGTACTTCTTAGCGAATCCTGAGTATATACAACCATGAACATGTAATTTAGCTTTTCAAGCATTTGATTAACTCATTCAGTTAAAGCATGAAAATAAATTACAGTTTCAATTAATCATTGCAACTGAAGAGAGAAACCCTTGATAAATCCATTCATAATCCATGGCACACACATAGGAGAGCAAACCATCTTAATTTTGTAGATTTCTTTCGATATCAGTAATTAAAAAGCATAGCATACTAACTTTATACAAATCCCTACCCGAGATGATTTCTTGAACAATGTTCACAAAATTCCAACATTAAAGCTAACTATACAGACTCTAAGGTTTCGGACCCAAAATTCTGACCCAACAATGAGCCATGAAATCTCCTTTATATAACAAGAGAGCAAAAAGCTTTAGGCTAAATTGTCAGTACAAAATTGAATTTCAACCTCAAGTGAAATTCAAATTCACATTCCTCATCATTCGATAACATTGTGTATGATCAAAGGAATCAAAAAATGATTACACAGTAACCAGTCAGAGAAAAAAACTTCGTGCAAAGCACGTGCACATCCACATCCACATGATGAAATAGCAGGAAAAGAAACGTCCAACAAACCCACCACCGGTAACCATCAAGAAAACACATGGCCTCGGTATAGGCAACCGCTTTGAGTCTGCGCCTGAGACAGCGACGCACCCACCTTCCCCTTACTAGCCTTGTCAGCACAACCCCTAACAACCGGACCCGGTGCCAATGTAGTTACAGGTTCAACTGCCAGGACCTCCTCATTTACTCCCATGAGCTCTGTTAAGGTGACCAAGTAACACCGGTAATCCAAATCGGTGTCAAATTCATTACCATCAGAATCAGATATGACCATAGGGGACGAGCAGTGTATTAGCTTCTTTCCAATACTCCTAGTAGTACCCTTGGGTGCTATGGGAGTAATTGGCTCCATCATGACCGGAAACCTCCGGGCTCCCAACCTCGCACTCCTGCATTCAGTCAATTTGTCCATAGAGAAAAACAAAACCTTACAATGCACTAGAGAAGAAACCTTCCTACAGAAAAACAAAAGAAAATGCAATGCTAATTACACATAACTTAGTCAACATTTATAGAATGGCTTAGTGTGCAGGATATAATTGCTTGAAAGAAATTCAAGCACTTGAACAATTAGTGGTTAATATAGCCATGAATGTTTTCAGCAGGATGGCATTGTTCGCATGCCGGAGAAAATCAAGAGGAGATCCTCTAGAAAAAGGAAAATATGTGCCATTAATGAAACCAGCAATAGTAAGGAAGTGTATGCCACACAGACTAATCACACACCCCTCCCTTGAATTTGAACCACTGATTCGTAACACATCTGGCGAATCAGAGGGTTGAGATCAAATCAATGAGTATTGACAATCCACTTCAGTGCTTGGGAAAAGACGTGCAATCAAAACCCATGAAAATAGGAGGTTTGAACCATACAGTGGGGCCCACATAGCCCCATCAGCCTAGGAAGAAAAACCACATGTCACCCCCTCGCAGACCTCGCAGTACCTTTAGGAATATTTACTCCAATCATGCGAGGTGTGCGAGAGGTCATAATTAAGCCCGTTATTAAGGACCGTCGCTAGTGAAGAGACAACCATACGTCACCACCAAAACCTTGGGAAAACTCCACACATCCATTCATGCCAGCTAGTGACATTTTGCAAACCTTGCACCACCTTGGTGATGTCAGTAGAAAAACCTGCGAGGTCGGTGAGAAACGGCCCAAATCAAAACCTATGATCGGATGATTAGCCAGACTTCAGATGAAACATTCAGGTGGGACCGGCCAGTGAAACCCCCGGCAGTATAAAAACTTAAGCCGTCTTGGCAGAAAGACCGACAAGCCAGGTGAAAGGGTCCAGTAAAGACACAACCCGAGAGGGATAAAATCTCACTTAATTTACTGGTTACCCCCGGTAGTAAGTCACTATTGAAACATAACAAGAGGGTTTTCAAAATTCGATAATTAAAATCACCATGGGTAACTTTGAAACCCCAAAACCCATCTCACATCACTTAGAAAATTGAAAGTCCCATCAGTGGCTCCGACTAGGGATGTATGCCCCCTGTGGGCATAGCAAGAATCCAAAATCTCTGGTGTCGTAGACCTCATTACTGAATTACACAAGCCCTTGAACAAATATATTACCTTGTTTTGTCAACTGGAGTTGTGTGTACAAACTTGGTAGCCCCAGGCCACCAAATAAGAGAAATCAAGGTCTACCCCTATCAAAAACAAAATTCTCTGTTTTCTGATGCCAAAACAGCTTGCAACATTCACTATCTGATGTTTCGAAACTCATGGGATGACCAATACCTTTGAGAATACTATGGTGGCTACCTATACTATGCTCTTGTACTAATTTAATCAATGCTTTGCCCCACCATTTTAAAAGCAACATATGACCATGATAATACTTCACCTTATCCTGCTCCTGGTCATATTTCATAGGATGTTGGCTTAACTGTACCAAGAAATGGAAACTTTCATAACTTACCTGGTCCGTAACATCATCCATTCTGATATCATCAGTTTGCACATTGAACAAAAGTTGTCATATAGAACGGTGTGCATGGTATCCTTACTTCCATCACCTAACAAAGATGATACATAGCTCCAATAATTTCCCTCCTAGAATTTTCTATTCAAGTTTGGTTGCCACTCTATGAAATCTATCAATTGGGAGTACACCAGGGCATTACAGAAGTTAGCAGTATTGGTTGCACCACTCTTCAGGGAATGCACAAACACATTCATCTCCGACCACTCCATATACATCCTTTCTTGTACCTCTTCATTCATTTCTATATGAAAACTCTCAGGGGCAGATTTAAAAGCATCAATTTCACCTTGATCAGAAAAGACAGAACAATACGTACTGGCTTCCTTGTTCTCAGCATTACCTACTGAATATGTTGATTTATAAGTGACTATTTCAGCACAATCTGGAAACCTTTTACTGACCACATCAATGCCAGAAGGCAATAACACATCCATCTCCACTTCACATAGATATTCAGGAAAGACCATAGTACCAATGTGTTCATCACTATAATGGCTACCTCCAATTGTACTCTTCTGACCACACACATCATTGTCCTTAGATTGCTCAACATTTATATAGCTTCCCTATTCCACTGCTAATATACCTAGGGCACACTCCAGGTATACGTCATCTGACAATTGTTCCTTCACTTGGAAATAAACATGGGGCTCTTCATTCCCACACAACTTTGGTAAAAATAAAAAATCAGTTGCATTCTTAGTATTGCAATCATTACCCTTAAAATCATAATCACTAGCTTGCAATAGAATCTCAGTGACATGAGAATCGCAATTAGGATTAGGAAACATAATAGGTGTCTCATACAATCCTACATCATTTTTCCCCTCAATTTCTTCAATATTCATGCAAGAAAATTGTAATGAATGATCATTACCTTTATTTTGTGTAGATGCATTCCTGGTCGATTCTTCAATCTCTATCCATTGAATCACTTGAGCCAAATTAGCAGGTTTCAATTCCTCTGGTAAAGAACTCAGTCCTGGTTCATATAGTTCACAAAATAAATCAATGCATTCATAATCATTAGGTCTTTGATGTATAGGAATTTGTATTAAGATTCCCAGAAATCTCAAGAAAAACTCATATGGTGATTCCTTCTCTTGCCTTTTCATATCATACAGTTTTGATACACAAGAAACTTGATCATCATCACTCAAATTGGACTAGGTTTCAACTTGGGTCTCATTATCATCAAACTGCATTGGTGGAGTTATAACAGTTCTAGCAAGAATTTTATCATCATCGGTTTTTTGAATAGTCGGCTCTCACATTCTATTAGTACTAGTTAAGCTAGGGTAATCAATACTTGCAGCCAGATACCCCTTCATCATTGAATATTTCATATTATTTTCAATTTCCATAGCCAGTTGGTATGCCTGGTGTAGAGTAGTAGGCTCTTTATCCCTTAATAAAAAACCTATCCTCTTGTTGAAAGCACCAAGATACACAACCAGGCTTTTAGACTCATTTGGTCTTATTTCTTTAGGGATTTCCCTTAAAGCTCTTAAAAACCTGAGATTAAAATATGGGACTAATTCCTCTTCTTGTATGTGAATTCCCATAAATCCTTTTCTCAATGTGTTGGGATTGATTCTTTCACCAAATTGTTCCATAAAAGCCATCACCAATTGATTCCATGAATTAACAGAAAAGGCAGGTAAATAGGAAAACCAGTCCCTAGCATCACCTTTTAAGGATTTCACAAATAGTTTCATGACAACATCCTCATGACTGATTTCATAATCACCCATTACATCTACAAAATGTTGTAAATGCTTAGAAGCCAATTCTGCAACTTGCCCTGTATATTGAGGCAAATACTTCCTAATTTTCTTAGGAATTGAATTAGGGTAATCACTGATACCACTAAACATAAAAGGCATATACCTTTGAGTTACAAAACTCCCCAAAGGGCTTAATACAATGTGCTTTTTTTGCATATTTATGTCTGACCTTACACATGGGAGACTACTCAACAGCATATAATTATCAGGCACATCACTTATTATCTCAACCAGGAGTTTATTAATGACTAACAATAGCATTCCTTGCTTTCCAAGATTTTATGCAATAAAAAACATGTTTCATAAATCCTTTTACATGTTGCACTACTAGAAGTATGGTAAAACCAATCATTGTTCCCTTTTTTGATGCTCAACATCTAATTTGGAACCATTTTTATCCTTAATCACAAACACCCATTATCATTAGAAATAGTGAACTGTTTTAGTTTTGATGAAATACCTGGTAGTTGTTTGTAGCATGTATCAACCTCTTTTCTAGACTGTAAATAGCACAAATCTAGGACTATTCCTTCATTTATTCACTGGTTCTTCAGACAGAGTCGCCACCTCATCAACAAAGGACAATAATTTAGAAAACTTTGACATTTTGTTCTCTAAGTTCTGCTAGATTATGGGTTTCACTACCCATTACAAAGTCGCACCATACCACCAGTAATATCTTTCACAATCATAATCCATTACTATGGAAGTCTAACACTTATCTTCACTTCAAACAACAAGTTCTGGATAAGCACCTCCAACTCCTATGGTTTCTCTATCTTCCTTCTCTCTCTTTTTTTTTAAATTTCTCATAAGTTCCCCCCGATAAAATCATCCTTTAATGAATAACTCTAGAACTCCTGAATCCTTTGCTTTTAGGAAACCATAGACCACAAGATTATTAGGATTATTTTGAACTGCCTCCTTTCGCTAGGGTTGAAAACATTCACTATGTAAATTCAGAACAACATATCATTTAATATGACTCTATAACCATTTGCAACTGGTGATTCAGAAATTTTCCCCAGTAGGAGAAATAATTCACAAATTTTTGACCTCTGGTTACAGAAATAATTCAACACTTTAATGACTCTATACCAGCACCATCTGCAACCAAAACTGCTGAGTTTATCCCCAGCAGAGTCGCTATTCTATTGGTGTTTTTTCCCACATAGAGAGTGCATTTTCCTAAGAGGTAGCCAACCCCTATTGTGGATGACTGCAAAAGGCTAGTGGCCAACTAACGAGAGTCAGTTAAAGACTGAGCTCTCCTACACTTTTGGCTCTGTAGGACCAAGGTGGGTAAACCTAAATGTGTTCATAAAAATGCCTTATGACAGGTAAGAACACTTTCTGTATACATATTACAATCCCTACACACTCAAGGGGATAGTCATTATTCTTGGTATTAGTAGACCAGAGAATAATTACAGGCACCAAAGAGCAACGGAATTGACCAACTCAAAGCAAGAATTACTTCCCGTAGGAAGACAAGGTTTAATATGTGGTTATGTTCAGCACTTGGATCACCATGCTTAGAACTACAGTCTTACACTAAAGAGAAAGGTTGCAAACATTATTCAGTGCCTCATCCATTGGGCGACGGAGTCATACAAAGTATAATTCTGATATTGTGAACTTATCTTCATGTAGCCTTACTACCATGAGATGTTTCAGTACATTAAAATAGTACTTCTTAGTGAATCCTAAGTATATACAACCATGAACATGTAATTTAGTTTTTCAAGCATTTGATTAACTCATTGAGTTAAAGCAAGAAAACAAATTACAGTTTCAATTAATCATTGAAACTGAAGAGAGAAACCCTTGATAAATTCATTCATAATCCATGGCACACACACAGGAGAGCAAACCATCTTAATTTTGTAGATTTCTTTCGATATTAGTAATTAAAAAGCATAGCATACTAACTTTATACAAATCCCTACCCGAGATGATTTCCTGAACAATGTTCACAAAATTCCAACATTAAAGTTAACTATACAGACTCTAAGGTTTCGGACCCAAAATTTTGACCCAAAAATGAGCCGTGAAATCTCCTTTATATAACAGGAGAGCAACAAACATTAGGCTACATTGTCAGTACAAAATTGAATTTCCACCTAAAGTGAAATTCAAATTCACATTCCTCATCATTCGATAACATTGTCTATGATCAAAGGAATCAAAAAACGGTCACATAGTAACCAGTCGGAGAACAAAATTTTGTGCAAAGCACGTGCACGTCCACGTCCACATGATGAAATAGCAGGAAAAGAAACATCCAACAAACCCACCATCGATAACCATCAACAAAACACATGGCCCCAATACAGGCGATTGCTTCAAGTCCGCACCTAAGACAGCGACGCACCCATCTTCCCCTTGCTAGCCTTGTCAGCACAACCCCTAACAACCGGACCTGGTGCCAATGCAGTTACAGGTTCAACAGCTAGGACCTCCTCATTTACTCCCATGAGCTCTGTTAAGGTGGCCAAGTAACACCGGTAATCCGAATCGGTGTTAGATTCATTACCATCAGAATCAGATATGACCATAGGGGATGAGCAGCGTATTAGTTTCTTTCCAATACTCCTAGTAGTACCCCTGGGCACTATGGGAGTAATTGGCTCCATCACACCCGGCAACCTCTGGGCTCCCAACCTTGCACTCCTACGTTCAGTCGATTTGTCCATAGAGAAAAACAAAACCTTACAATACACCGGAGAAGAAACCTTCCTGCACAAAAACAAAAGAAAATGCAAAATTAATTGCACGTAACTTAGTCAGCATTTATAGAATGGCTTAGTGTGCAGGATATAATTGCTTGAAAGCAATTCAAGCACTTGAACAATTAGTGGTTAATATAGCCATGAATGTTTTCAGCAGGATGGCACTGTTCGCACGCCGGAGAAAATCAAGAGGAGATCCTCTGGAAAAAGGAAAATCCATGGCATTAATGAAACCAGCAACAACAAGGAAGTGTATGCCACACAGACTAATCACATACCCCTCCCTTGAATTTTAACCACTTATTCAGAACACATCTGGCATATCGGAGGGTTGAGATCAAGTCAATGAGTATTGACAATCCACTTCAGCGCTTGGGAAAAGACATCCAATCAAAACCCATGAAAACAGGAGGTTTGAACCATACAATGGGGCCCACATAGCCCCATCGGCCTAGGAAGAAAAACCACATGTCACCCCCTCGCAGACCTCGCAGTACCTTTAGGAATATTTACTCCGATCATGGGAGGTGTGCAAGTGGTCATAATTAACCCTGTTATTAAGGACCATCGCTAGTGAAGAGACAGCCATACGTCACCACCAACACCTTGGGAAAACCCCACACATCTGTTCATGCCAGTTGGTGACATCTCGCAAACCTCGCACCACCTTGGTGATGTCAGCAAGAAAACCTATGAGGTCGGCGAGAAACGGCCGAGATCAAAACCTGCGATCGGACGGTTAGCTAGACTTCAGATGAAACATTCAGGTGGGACCGGCCAGTGAAACTCCCGGTGGTATAAAAACTTAAGCCATCTTGGCAGAAAGACCAGAAAGCCAGGTGAAAGGGGCTGGTAAAGACACAACCCAAGTGGGATAAAATCTCACTTAAGTGACCGATTACCCTCGGTAGTTAGTCACTGTTGAAACATAAAAAGAGGGTTTTCAAATTTTGATAATTAAAATCACCATGGGTAACTTTGAAACCCCAAAACCCAGCTCGCATCACTTAGAAAATTGAAAGTCCCATCAGTTTTCACCCAAGGTCTATCACCTACTCTTATTTTTGGTTTTGGGGAGTCTAAACTATTAAAACATTTGACCATTAAGGAATGCATTGATAATGGTTTCACTTTTTGTTATGATTCTGAAATTGTTGAGTTTTCAAATGGCATAATGGGGATTTTGAGGAAGTATTGTGTTATAAATGACCTTTGAGAATAATCACAGTGTCTGCAAAATCGATCAGAATGGTGAAATAAACATTTGCATGCAACAGTAATCTCTCAAGATATATTTTGATTGCAAGTAAAGGCAAATTTAAAAATACAATAAAAAATGTAGTTTAAATTTTTTGTATCAATCTACTTTTTGATTAACATCAACAGAATTGTGTGGATGCAATTATCTCTTTATTGTTATGGTTGTGCATGACTTATGTAAATATACTTATTTGACATTTCTACGTCCTATTCCAAATCAATTATATTCTAAGCTTTCATATAATTGTATTATCCTTTTGAGATAATGTATATGTATCTCAACCTTATCTATGCCCTAGTGTCTTAGCATAATGGTATCATAAAAGGGTTATTAATGATGCTATTCAGAATTTTAGATGTGGTCACTTGATCTCTCTCAGACATTACTATGCCTAGCTATTATATACCTTCTTGTGCTTGGATGTAGACTGACTTCCATTAGCTTACAGTCTATGTTCTTGCAAAACAACTAACCAAGAACATACATTGTCCATGACTGTGATCAATGGTGGCATCAATGTTTCATATAACACTTAAAATACAACTTATCATTCCAAGAATGTCCCAACAGAAAAAACATAGGGATCAGTATGTATCAATGTTGTTTGCATCTACTATGACATACATACATATTTACATATTTACACATAAGAGAAATACATTGTCCATCAAAGCAAACAATGGTGGCATCAATGTTTCATATAACACTTAAAATACAACTTATCATTCCAAGAATGTCTTCAACTCCTATGCTCTCTCTCAAATTGTTCTTAGCATCCCCCTCTTTAATTCCTCATATTCCTCTACAGATCCTTGCCATTTGGATTTCCTCTCTGCCTATTGGCTAATCGTTGCATGTCACTACACGCAACTGCTAGTTTTAAATCTAAGGGAAATACTACACGCCTAAACTTTATAACTACATAGACTAAACCAAATTAGTGTTTGAGCTTGTATTTGGTTAGATATATTACAATTTTTTGGTATTTCAGCTTTGCAAATTCGTTCGTACATATAGATGAAATGGACTGAGAGCAAATCACTATAAAAATATTCTTCCACCAATAAATCTGGCACCACCCAAACAGTAAATGAAGATGGGATAGAAACGTAATTAAGAGTTTGAGACGTCAAACGGTCTGGTAATCAATTTAACTATGACTATCTTGGCCAGCTTTATCATCACTGTACAACAAAACAAGAACAAAATCAACGACGTGCATTCTTGGTCAGGAGGCGTGTTTCCTCGGAAACATGCAGAGAAGAGTGCGTATATATACTTTCCGACAACCTTGGAGGACGATGCTATCATTCCTGCTAGTTATAGCTAACGGTTTAACTCCAATGGCGAAAAGTACGCTCGAAAGAAACTCAAAGTAATGATGAACATTCAATTAATGTTAAAAGTGTTAGGAAGCAGAAATAATCTGAGAATACTAGTCCTCCTCCTCGATTACAGCCTTCTCTTCAGCCATTGCTCACGCGCTTTCCACGATGAATACATTACTAATCTTTCCTTTATATACATACAATGTCAACACCTAGGTTTACACACAAGGATCTTCATCAGCTCTGGTTAAGAATTTCCTTAACAGTATGTGATTTGATGAGTATGGAGAGCCCCATTTGTTAATGGGGATCAGATATTGTTTAGTTGTCTTTAGGATTTGTTCCTATGAAATGTGTGTTACAACTAAGAAAACTGTATTGCTATGATTAAGAATGGAGGTTCTCCAGGCATAGACTATGAGATGGATATGAGCTGGGTTATGTTTAAATATCAAACGGTTTAACTGTTAAAAGGCAAAGTTTTGTCAATCCAAATAGATATTTATTTATTACTTTTAGGGTTGAATGAGGTGTCAAATCGCCACTAACTATTTGAGACTATTATTATTTCAGTGGAGGAGAAATGATATCAGGATAGTTTTATACAGTGAGGCATGGGTGGTCGGACAAGTTTTGATGTGTGCTCTTACTTGGGTTTTGATCTAAGTCTGAATATTTTTTCAAGATTGGATGTGAAGTCCTTGGGCAAATGCATTTCGGTATCCAAGGAGTGGAAATATATTGCTGTGTCGGATGATTTGTGGGAGAAACATACAAGAGAATTGTGGGAAGGGAAGGTTTATATTGATCCAAAAGCCCTCAGCCCTAGTCTTCGTCCAGTAGAGGCTTTTGCTATTTCTATACGGGAAAGCCGCCGGGTGAGAGCACTATTCGTTTTTCCTTCTCATTTCTTCTTTCTGTTTGATTTTACACTTATTTTGCTTAAGTTTTATACATTGATAAGCTTTTAATGGTGGGCATAAGCAGTCCATGTGTTGTAACATAAAATAAGCTTTTAATGGTGGGCATAAACAGTTATCTATATGGAAATTCTCTGTTTTTATTTAAGTAAACCAGAGACAGTAAATAAGCTTATCATTTGGGGACCCGGGTCCCCAAATAAAAGTTGGTGGTTGTATATGCCTTTACTCTAAGTGCCTTGTATTTTGGCACAACAGATAGATATACCCAAAAGACATTGAAATTGTAGCTGGACTGTGACTAAATTTTCTTCAATCTTTGACAACTTCAGGATGCCAACAATAACCAGAGAAAATTCATTGGTTAACTATTCATGGTCATTTTTTTTGCAGTGTTGAAATTTCTTCTGCAACTCTTCAAGAGACTATTCAGAATCTAGAACACCAAAATAGTTCCAATTAAATTTGTAGAACAACTTACTGCTATATGCTCTGTCTTCTACAACATTTCTTTTGTTTAGATCGTTGTGTAACTGAACAGAATATGATATGAAACAATGTAAATTAAAAGCATGAAGTTTCTACAGTTTATAGTAGTATTGTAATAAGATTTCTGGATTAAAACTGTGTCAATTTTTACATCAACATTTCGGATCATACTCCATAATCAATCATCAGAATACAATACAGATAGAGAGAATAATAGATTATGAAATATGATCTTGATGTAAAAATTAATACAGAATTTTAATTCAAAAATCTTATTACAATGAAACAATGTATTCATATACAGATTCTCAGTAGTTTTTACCCAAGTTGGAAGGCTTAGATATTTACCCATTTTTAGACAGTATGGTTGTAAATTATGGTTAAACATGGAGATCAACTCGTATAAAACGGAAAATATATCAAATCATTTATGAGGTATCCGGCGCAATAGCAGCTATTGATATACAACCGCAGTAGTGAATTAATCCCCGCCTTCTTTTAGAGGGGCCATAGGATTATGTGGTTAGAGCAGTATAACCACTAATATTAGAGTGAGCCAGTTGACTGCAGATAAAGATGTCAAAACTAATTTGATTAATGATTGGAAAGAAATCTCACAAACAGTTTTTATTGGAATCTAAAGTACATAAGTAATTTAGATTTATTAGATAAGGAGAAGTTGAAAGAATGAGAATTCATTATCAAATAGTTAAAAAAAAAAATCAGCTCTTCACAAAACAAAAATAACAAAGATTACTGTTCCATTAACCATCTTTAACCATCTTTAGTTTTGTAAACATTAGAAATCTTTTATTCTATTCTTTTTTTCATCTTCTGCACAATGTTTTTTAAGATTTTTTTAAATACAGAATTATCATTTCTCATCTTATCTCACACTAAAGATATATGGTGATTTGCAGACTAGGTTGACTATGGAGGAGATATGCAGTTTCACCTGGACAATGCAATTCAAATCCGTAAGACATCAGAATATAGAAAAAGCGAAAATTTCAAAAGTAGTTTATTTTCGTAAACAACATTCAAGGTACAATAGGTATTGCATATACATTAAATTCTTTAATCATATGAATAGCTTCTTTTTGCTTGTTGGGCAGAATGCACCAGCATATTGGCTATCAATCGATCCATTTTATCATGGACTTCCTCCAATGCAACGGTTTTTTCATCCTGACGGTTATGTAAGTCCAGGACCCAAGGACCCCATCTGGGGAGGCCATGAATGTAATTGGCAGTTTGTAAATGTGGGAGGAGGAGGAGTGATTGTGCGAATAAACAGCTGGCTCAGCTTGCAGGTTGAACGCACAGCAGACTGGGGATGGACTATGCAGAATTTATTGATCAGTTATAGCGCGCCGAATGGTTTCCCGGCTAATTCCCAGTCTGAGAGTCAGGGATGCCAACAATCCGGCACTTCAATCTGCCACCTTCTAAGGAGTCGCAAAGAATGAAAAAGAATTAGCAGGATTTTGAATTGTGCTTCGCCACCCGCTATTATAACTGATGTGAGATGATACATTGTATTCAGTTTTGTTTCCCTTTAATCCGGCATACGTTTGATTTTGTATCATAAGTGACGGTTACAAACGTTCATTGAGAAGAGTTCAGATTTCCATGATCTTATACGGTTATACAGATTATTTATAGTTGCGTGTCATTCTTTGGCTTCTATAGCCGAGTATATAATCTACTCAGATTTTTTTTCAGTTGGCATTTTTAAAACAGAATCTCCGAAGAAGAGGATGAAAGTGCATGAACCTCATTATTGTAATAATTTTGATGTTTCTCTCTTTCTTTTTTTATGTGGAACACATGAACCTCATTATTTTAATGATATTGAGGCTTCTCTCTTTCTTTTCTATGTGGAACACAGTCTACATTTGACGGTCAACTTTGTCTGTCAAGCAATTTTGATAATTTAATATTTTAATGTATCATTATTTTGATGTTAATTTATTATGAGTTATGAAAAATCATCAAAATATGAAAAAAAAAAAATCAATTGTATTAATTTTTTTAACATGAAGAAACATTTCAAATTTAAATTATATTTTTAATGAATTATAAAAGAAATTGTGGGATTTTTTGTTCTTTTGTATACTTTTGTATCTAAGGATAGGATAAAAATGTAAATGTATCCCTTTGTACTTTCTAAGGGGTGCACTCAACTCAAATCTTCTCTCAATTAGGATAAGTTTAGCTTTGACTATATGCAATTATGTTATGCTCATTGTTGACCAGCATAATAAATGGCTCAAGCTCAAATTAGTGGGTTGTCAAGAGTCTTTGGGAGC
This sequence comes from Sequoiadendron giganteum, assembly GCA_007115665.2. Classification (NCBI taxonomy): domain Eukaryota; kingdom Viridiplantae; phylum Streptophyta; class Pinopsida; order Cupressales; family Cupressaceae; genus Sequoiadendron; species Sequoiadendron giganteum. The sequence goes on from CM021106.1 coordinate 561,725,670, forward strand.
TAATGGATCAAGCTCAAATTCATGGATTTTAATTTCAAGATATGAGTAAAGGAGGGGTATAAACATATTTTAATGTTTGCCTTCACTAAAACTCTTTTTTTTTTTTTTTTAAAATCAAGAAGACAAGATAATATGAAGAAACTAATTTTTTTTCGGACACAAAAAAATGGACAATATCAAATGATAATATATTCTAACTAATTATGGCGAAAAGTCTCAACAAATCAGCTTGTGATATAAGATGAAACAAATTGATGGCTTACAAGTTCACAATCATAACATGAGACAACAACATCTCTAATAGATAGGTCAATCATAAAATTATAACCAAACCTCCACCATAAACATCCATAATCCAAAATAAATTTAAACACCATAAGTAACATAAATTCTAAACATTCAACTTTATATGCATGTGTATCAATCTCATTTACTTCCAACATCAATGATTGCAAATTCCTATTCTAAATGTTCACAAAACTTTTTCTCCTACAATAAAAATATATCTATCCATCTTCGAGCCTCCCTCTATTTTTATATATCTTTTTAAATATCTCCTTCCATGTTGATGGCTATCTATATCCATTTAGGGCTTGACCCATATGATCACGATCTTGGAATTTAGTTTCAATCATATGGAACAAGAAATTATATCATATTTTTAGAATGGATTCTTGAAATCATGCAATTTTATATCTTTGATATGAGACTTGAATCAATCATGAAATAATCATTGCTAGATGAACTTGGCCATGCCTTTAAATAAATTCTTTAGTTATCTAGTTGTGATGAGTACACAATTGTCCATGATTCATCTAATTTAAAATATATTATTGAAGCAACTAAAAATCTAACCCAAGAAATCTAGGATATGTGCATACAATTTAAAGATTATTAAATTCATGAATTTTAGGTTCAAATTTGAGTTGTTGGGTTAGATATGAGTACATGAATATGTCATATGATTATAAGGCTTGGTTTCATGTTGTATTGATTCTTAAGTAAAAACCATGTTGATCACAAGTCATCATGAGCCTATACAAATTAACCATAATATTATGGGATGAAACCAAGATGCAGATGTGGTAGGGCAAGGTGCACATGTAGCCAAAAAAATCTAAAAAATTATCATAAATAGATATGATCTTAAAATATGTTATACTTTATAGTATATTTGAACTTAGGATAGGCATGCAGATGCATATTAACTTCAAATTAACTATACACATGTGAATTTTGTAGTTGATTTGTAGGTAATATCTAAGCAAGATCTCTCTAGATTTAATTAAGATCATGGGGTTTGATAAATCCTAGGCCTTGAATATTTCAATAAATTCAAGAACGAAGCCCTAAATTAAATGAAAATTAATATAGCTTAGGTCCAGACTTAATTTTGGAGGTAAAATATAAACTTTCGAAGTCATGAAACCAAAATAATGGAAGACATGACTTATGAAAAATAAATAAAAATGTGGAAAATAAAATAACTAAATTATATAGCATGAATGAATAATTCATGGTCAAAATTGGATGTCTTGGGTTGATTATATATGCAACTTGTGAATTGAAATTAAAATAAATAAAGAAACATGCTTAAGGTTTAGACAAAATGTTGCCAACATAAAATCCAAAGGAAATTGCTAATTTCTTAGGAGAAAATTGTTTGTGTTGTGAAAATAACAACATTAATCCATTAAACTATAAAAAAAAATATAAAATTAGAATTTTATGATCTATTGGTGGAGCCTAAGGTCACTATTTGTAGAATAAACATTCATAGAAAATGAGAAAAGCAAAGAACACTATTTCACTAGAAAGAGGGAAAAATGTGAGATGATTAAATTACATATTGTATAGCCTTTTTAAAGGCAAAACCTATATAAAACTTCCCAAAAATAAAACTACTTGGAATAATTAATTAAACTATTCTAAACCTAAGTAAGCTTAAGCAGGTAAATGGTAAAAACCATTTACTCCAACACCCCCACTTAAGTGCAACTTAGGGAGAAATACAAAAAGGAAAAAATGCAATATGGGTCCCGACTACACAACCATGTTAGGTACCCATTCACAATGCAATCTCTCACAATTAGAGAAAAGGAGAAAAACCTTGTGGGAAAAAACCCCTCTCCAAAAGAGAGAAAATAAAAAAAATAAGACAAGATGCATGGATGGAGGAAAAAATCACACCCCCAAGGACTACATACATCATGTATATACAAACAATGATCCCCCCATAGGAAGGAAGTAGTGAGACTATATAGCCTCGGGTGCTGCCACAATAATGGGTTACACTTTTTGGGACATCCTGATTTTTGTAAAATATAATGATTTAAGCCTTTAAAGGTTCCATTTAAAGGATTTTAATTAAATAGGGTTTTATCAAACCCCCTTAGATCAAACCCCTCTGGATAGAACCCCATTAGATTTAAACCATACCTATAATGGAGTCTCCTCTACACCTATCAAAATGCTGATAAAAAATCACTTATGATTTACTTTTTGGGGGATGAAATGAAGTCATTCAAAATTTATGTTTTTCAAGAATGTACCCCTTATTATAAGCTTCCCAAAAAGTATAATTTTAAATATATTTAAATTGATTATTATATTTATTTTTTATTTCTTGTGAATGTAGGATTTTCAACAAACATTAAGGTCTTTGTTTCACACATACGAAAAAATAGGAAAATAGAGAAAAAAATTTCTAAAAAATACATGTGCACTAGTTATTTATGTCCTTATTCCAACAAAAAAATGATAAGTTAATTCAAATGCATACAATAAAATTTATGTGGGCCGAAGTACACCTCTGTCCAAATTATAATTACTCTGACTTGGAAAATTAATTAAAAAAAATATGCAACAAAAAATTATGAAAAAATATCCATGCACTAGATATTGGGGTAAAAAAATTATATTTCAAAAAATAGAATTGTATCGTTTCAATAAAAAAAGTTATGCGGGCCAAAATAAACATCACTTTTTAAAAATGTTGTTTTGTAGAAAAAATAAGTTATTAAAAATTACATAATTTAAGGATTCAAAAAAAAAAATTATAATTACAATCTACACACAAGATTTCACAAATCACTAGTTTTCTTCATCTTCAAATTCTTAATGGTTTAGCTACTATAGGTGTAAGAAAGTGAAGATCTGGTGAAAAATGCTGATTAAAATATCAATTTTGGCCAAAAAGTGTAACCCATTATTGTGGGATAACGCCCCCGCCACCCCCACATTGAAGAAGCTCCGATGTCAATGAAATATGCCTGAAAACAAAAGATGATCTAATGCCTACAAGCAACACCTCTTCCCTTAGGAAGAAACAAGTCCACCAAATGATGAAGAAGCCACTCCATATCCAACTAAAAAGAGGAAGGAGATCTCCAAATAGAATAATCCATCACATAATCATGATAAAAAAACAACCAGGAAATGTGTCAAATCAAGTGAAAGTGAAGGCTCAACAAAGTCAACCTCCAAAGATAATCTAGATGTATCAACTACCATGTTGCAACTGTCATCAAAAAGGAAAGAAATCCCCTCAAGTATATCTCCCAAATCTGTAAGATGAGACTCCACAAACAAATCTGAGATGCATATTGAATACACATCCAATAAAACAAGATTTGAGGGATCAAAAATATCATTCTATACTAGAAACCCAACCTCTAAAGCAAGAAGAGATGTATCAACATGAGTATGAAGAACTCCAAAATTTAGATGACCAATCTCTCCCGAGGAATTGCTACCAACACTGGAAAGCGAGGTGTGAGGCTCATAGTCATCATTATCAAGTAAATGGGTATGTGCAGGATCATCATGGAAAAAACAAGCCCTTAAGTGGCAATAAATTCTGAAAAATCAGAGTTAGGCAACTTGACATAAAAATTTGAATAAGTTATCTATATTATTTCAAAAATATGTAAGAATAAAATCTATAGAAAATTGAATGTAGTTTCTAAACTACTAGGTTTATTTAAAAAATAAAAAAATCTGTTTGGTGAAAATTTAAAATTTCAATGCAGTAGTACTTAAATTTCAGAGAAAAAATAAGAAGTAGGTGTTTGTCTAACTGCCCTAACCACAATAAAATGATAACATTTTTTTATAATATTTTAGATATAAGTAGAGGACTCATGTCCCGATGTGATGCATATTTTTTTGTAATTTTTTTCCAAGTAAATAACTAATTATGAATTTTTTATTACAACTTTTAAAAAATATAAAAACTCGTATGTTTGACCATCTTAACTTGGTCAAAAATCTAGGAAATTCAATTCTTTTTTTTTTAATCCTATAGTATGTGAAGCATAGAATTTGATGCATATTTTAAATTCAAAAAATGTGATACTGTTTGAAAGCTATAGATGTTTTCCAATCAACCTATCAATCAAGACTTTAGTCGTAATTCAAATAGAAAATGAATTATAATTATTTATTAAATTCAAAGTAAAGTATAATTTATATTGGTGGAAAGCTGAGAATATCCTTTAAAAACCCTTTTCATTTCATCAATTTTGGGTAAAAAAAAAGTCGTCAGCCACATGGGTCATCATATCACTTACATATCGCCACTTTTTGGCCCATCATGATCCTGCATATACCCAAATGATAGAAAGTATACAGAGGAGACTCATGATCAACATTACCAACAATAATGATTTCTCCAATATCAGCCTCTCTAATGAAAACTGAATTTGCAGTGAATTATACAGTCTTTGGGACCTCACCATGTGTAAACTAATAGATGGACAAAGGATTTGTGTGCAACTCTGGAATACATAGTACATCCTTGAAGTAGGAAAATGTCACCTATCTCAACATTTCCTACCCCCACAACATCCAAAAGCTTATTATCCCCCAACAAAATTTTGGAAGTGCTAGTAGGATGAAGGCACAAAAAAGGATAGGGACTAGAAGCCATGTGGTGAGATGAGCTCCGGAATCTAAAAACAATCTGTCATGACCAGAATGTGTTGCAAAAGTCACTAGTACATGTCCTTTTCCCATGTAGTATTTATCTTCTTTACCACTTGCAAACCCTGCATTCCCTAACTGTGTAGGATTAAATGATGATGGAAATGAAGATGCAGAGGCTATAGAAGGAGTTGTTATAGATGAGGGAAATGGTATATTGGTTTTTTGAAGAAGGTGTGAAATTTCATCAATCTTATTCATATAACAATGATGCTCATCATGCCCTTTCTTATTACAATATACACAACTGAATTTTTCCTTCTTAGACTTATCCTCTTTTGAAGAGGAGGAAGTCTCATTTGACTCTATTTTAGGTTTAGGCTTCTTCTTCCCTTTACTTTGAGGGCTATGTGCAACCAACCATACATGATTTATAGGTATCTCCTCCAACAAGACAAGTTTGGCTTGCTCCCTTGTGAATCAGTAATAGAAAGTCTCAAAAGAAGGCGTTTGGAACGCACTACCCAAAGCATCCATTGTGGATTAGAAGGTAGAAGAAAACACAAAAAATGGGCTTCTCAACTTAGATAATATCAAAAATATGGACTTCTTATCAGTTTTTCTCTTCCCACATACAGCTAATTGTAACCTTAAAGATTTGAATTTCACTAGAAAGTCATCAATAGAAGGAAATGCTTCAAGGATAAGAGCGATTAATTCAGCCTCTAGTTGCAAGACACGGAACTCACTAACTTGACCAAACAGGTTATGTAACTTATCCCATATCTCCTTGGGTGCATCCAACTCATCAATATGAAAGAGGAGACTATCAGAAACATTCAATTTCATCAAACCCATAGCTTGGTCACACTTATTTCTATAGGAAAATATTTCAATTTCCTTGGTAAGAGTGGGTTGGATATTACTTAGTGTGGACCATAGACCTTGAGACTGAAGCAACCTATGCATTTTCATCTTCCATGTATGGTAATTATGGGGAGTTAATAATTCAATAGATTCAAGAGTAGCCATGACCAAATTTTGCACCAAAAAATTACACCAAACTGAAAAAACTTCCAATAAACCAACCTCTAGAAATTTAAATTTCACCACTTTCCAAAAATATTTCAAGCAAAAAGGCTGATTTTCTGAATTGGAAAAAAAATTAAGCAAAAATTAATGCCCTATTTTGTTTGTTTGTAGCAACAGAATCTTGCACCAAATCAATTAGCAAGCCTCCACATAAATCACACAATCACGAGCCTCTTCATAGTCTGTGAGACTTGCTCACAACACTTATGCACACTACAATGCTATATGAATAGGCAAAACATCTCTCACTCTACCAATGTGGGATAATTTTTCCCAAGGACAATCTTCAAACACTTGGGGCCCACCTCCTCTTTGTTGCACAACAACTTGAACCCTAGATATTTAGGATAAACTTTATAAAATATAAATTTTTTGATTTAAATGTTTGTCCAAATATCAAATTGAGCACCTTCTCTAGAAACTCATGCTGCCTCCAAGTTTGATATAGTTCCAATCATTTTTGAATGGAAAAGATCACTGCTTGTAGAATGAATGAAATGGAAGCCAACTGAGGAGTGAATCGCACCCTAAAAGTCAAACCTTTTATGAACAAAAAATTGGACCCTCTTTGGAAATCAACACCTAGCTACCAATCAGAAAGAAATTTATGCCTCCAATCATATTCGCACCTCTGCAGTTGGCCTTCCAATCACCGATTCTAATTTCAATTCCTTCCATGGAACAAAACTCCACATAGCCTCCACAAATCATGCCAAGGGAATTCACTGAGTGAGAAATTGTAGGTTCCACACTTGAAAAACACCTCTTCTTGCAAATCGAACCTCACAAAAATCGTGTGATGAAAAAGAAGATTCTCCCTTTCAAATCTGATTACAAACAGAAAAAATATGCTATGCAAGAAGGTTGCAAATACACATAAAGAGTTGAAAATGAAAGAGAAATCTGCAACTTTTATTTCATTCAAATGTACAAATGGTTTACATCAAAATGAAGCTCATGGGCTCCTCTTCAATCCTACATGCAACACCTACAATAGATATATCTTCAACAATATGGGAGCATTTTAATAGCATCTGGGTATGCAAACTTAACTTCTCCAAAACTCCCCCCTTCTCCAAAATGCAAAGGCATGAATAAATAGAGAATAAGGAAGGAGAAAATAAACCATGGTTTTCCCAAAACCATTAAAAAAATATCCTTGAAGAAAGTATGCCCCTACTTGGGATCTTTGAAAATATGGCATAAGACATGTGGCAACATGCATGCCAACCTTTCTTGGGTGCCTAGACTCTTGACCAACCAAGTTTGAGATGCTATGACAACTTACACCTCTTACAGATTCCTTACAACCTATCATAACCGTTGTTACATGCAAAGACATGCAAGCAACATGCAATATTCCTTTGGCAGCCCACTTTATGATAAAATATGACACATGTACATAGATTTATGACCTCTTTTGACCTCCTCTAAATGTTGGACACCCAAAGACTTATCACTTTATAAATTATAATTATAGAGTTATTGGAGGGTAATTTCCCATCAAATTTACATTAAATTTTCACACAAAGGAAATTTACAATGTTGCAAATGAAAAATTATTATTTTCTATCACTTAAGCCCTTATTAAAATCAACA